>CAUYRT010106995.1:0-89174 GCA_963574885.1 Lepilemur ruficaudatus
GAAATTAATTGGCCAACTAAATATATATAGAAAAAATGAGCCGGGCATGGTGGCACATGCCTGTAGTCCCAGCTACTCGGGAGGCTGAGGCAGAAGGATCGCTTGAGCCCAGGAGTTTGAGGTTGCTGTGAGCTAGGCTGATGCCATGGCACTTGCCCAGGCAACAGAGTGAGACTCTGTCTCAAAAAAAAAAAAAAAATGTAGACATGTTACATGGTAAGAATCTTCATCTCCTTGATGCTGTGGATCAAAAAGTAAGGGAAAGTATGAATGAAAAAGCATATGGAATATGAGGTCTGTTTCTTTTCTGTACTACCGAAAAGGACTAAAACAGACATAATAGAAAGCTCCAAATTTTCTCCATGTCTCTCTTCCTTTTTTCTTCTTTCTTTCTTTTGTTTTCTCCTTCTTGTTTTTTGGCTACTTTCATATATTGCCCCTCACACTTTGTTTAACGAACAAGCCACAGGGCTTACAAAAACCGTTCCTGGAAAGTACTAGTCTGACAGGTATAAGGATGGAATTGCACTAAGAATCCTGAGCAAGAGGCACAAAAACTAGAAAACCTCCAGCTGCAAATGACACAGCAGTTAAAAGATGAAAACTGCCTCGTGAGTCAAACTCTTCCCCTTCCAAAATTCCAACCTGCTTTCACGCAGAGAATCACATCTTCAGGTGTGAGAATCACATCTCCCTGATGCCTAGCAGCTGAATAAAGCATTTAACCTCCATTTGAGTCTCTTTCTTTTTGAAACAACTATATGCAGAGTAATCTATTTGTGTGTCACCGATAAATGTAATACAATGAGCAATTGGGTGGGGCAAAGGCAATATATGTAACCTAAACGTTTGTATCCCCATAATATTCTGAAATTTAAAAAAAGACACTACCTGAAAGAACTTTGATATGGGGACTGTTCTGAAGTATCAAAGAAAGGTGTAAGAAGCATATGTTTCAAGAAGGTTTTGATTACACACTCCAAGATTTAGGGACTGTGGCTTTTCTCAAGCCCCAAGACATAAGTTAAATAAATGAGTTCCCTAATTATTAAATAAGCACATCTGAACAATCTTGTTTGGACTAATTTAAGCAGTATTAATTATAAGGTGTTATTTTTATAAAGGAAAAAAAAAAACCTCTGAATGAACACATTCTTTTTCACTCAGGTAAACAGCTGGGAGCCCAAACCAACTAGGATAGCACTGTTGAACACCTGACAGATACTCTATTTAGAGGCAATAAACCTAGCAAGATACAGAGACTATCATCAAACCACACAAATATTTTCTCCACTGTTGCTTGGTTAGAAATCCTCTAGATCTTTTCATTACGGAATCATTTTAAGATTTTTTTTTTTAAAGACACGATTATCTAGAATCATAGCACCATAATATTGGCACATTTATACCCTTGCAACCCTCACTTCCAAGGCTCTATGAAGAGCTTGTGAAGAGCTTGGACTCATTTAGGGTAAATATTTTGATAGAAATAAATCCTCTCCTCCTTAAAACAAAATGTGTCTGTATATTTTAGGTACTTAGATCTACTTCTAATCAATTTAATTGTTATTATCTAGAGAAATCAAAAAGAAAATTATATGATACACTGAAACATATATACTTAGGAAGGTATTTAGAAAGTAGCTGTGATAATGTTTGTCTCTGCAATTGGTGGTAAGTCAGCATTGATTAAGCAATTCCAAATGGCTACTTACAATTAAGGATTCCAATTTGGCTGTATTCTAACAGGCCCTGGGGAGTAAGTAGGAAATGAAAGAACATCCAAATGAGATATACTTTATTAAGGTATGGATTTTTTTTCAATTTGTAGGTTTATACTTCATTTGTTTTAGAAAATTAAAGTTTTAATCTAATTTAGGCAAGATAAGATAATGAACTTGACTAAATAGAGATACATCTGTGATTCACTATGATTTGGGGGAACATTTGGGGACTTTTTACTTTAGGCATTTATTCGAAAATATTAAATATCTTCATATGTGGATTCCAGGTTTTCTTTTGTTTCAGTTAGCTGCTATACACACAAACACAAACACACACACACATATATACATAATTATAATATGTGCAATTATAATTATAATTTCCCCCAAATGATGGAAAATTATCAGGCTCCTTATTAATCTACCATTGCATTGATTTTCAGCACGTAGCTTCCAAGGAGTCCCTCAGACACTTCAAGGGGGCAGAAGGTTTTAGGTGTCAGGTTTGGAAGAAGTGGACACGATTGCCTCTCAAATTCCATTGGTTAGTTCACAGCAACATCTAACTGCAAGAGATCTGGAAAGTGTCATCTAGCTGTGTTCCCAGGAATAAGAAAAAAATAGGTTTATTGAATAGCAAGCAAGACTCTGACATGTGTTTAGATTTATTAAAGATCAATTTTCCACATGAGTTAAGACTAAGTGTTATTACAGAAATGGTGCCATGTATACATGGAATGTCAACAGAGACAAAGAATACTTGAGAGGGAAGAGAACACAATATTGGAATCTGAAAAACAGAACTTCAGTCTCAGATCTGCCATATATGGGTACCCCTTTGATAGAAACAAAAACACCTACGTTCCATATAATTATTGTAAAAAGGAAATATGTTTGAAGGGATTTGGTAAAATGTAAACTCCTAAAACATTTAACTATTTTTATTACCTGTCTACAATCTACACTGCTCATAAAAAATAGTTTTCTAAGAAATATTGATTATGTTACTTATGTGCTTAACACCTTTCACTGGTTACATATATTACAGCCTAACTGTAAACTCTAATGTCTACAATTCTATATGATTAATTCCAAATTCTTTAGCATGGAATACAAGGCCCTATAATATAGATAAGTAAATATATTTATCTAAAAAAATTTTCTTCTTTTATTATTTATATTTCCTCCATTTTTTTCTGTTTTTTTTTTTTTCCAGAATGATTATTGGTTGGATATTGGTGCAACAATGCATGTCCTTGGTCTCTAGTGTTCTTTCTTATACGTATTACACGCTATATTTACCTTTTCCTTTGAACTCTCCAGAATGCCTTTGACTTTATATTCTAGCTAATCTAGTGTTTTCTAGCTATTCTATTGACATCTGAATTTTAGCAATTGTGTTTTTAACTTTTGTTACTCTGCAATACCTCTGCAGATTTCTCTAAGAATAATAATTAGAAGATTTAAGTTCTCTTGCTTTTCCTATACTATTTAAGGCTCATTTCTTCTCTTAGTGTATCTTGGTCTTCTTTTTTATGACACTTTTTTTTTAACATATGGTTATATTTGGTTGTCCTTTTATACTTAAGAATTGTGCATTAGATTTCTTGTTATTAATAACTATTAGGGGCTTTCTCTACTGCTGTGTGGGCCGTATGGTTCCCTCATTGTGTCTTTCTCTTAAATGGGAAGAATCTTCTGGAGATGGTGTACCTGGCCTTCTCAACTGACTTACTTCACTTTGGGGTCCTTGGACAAGGATTTAACTGTTTACTAGAATTAGAAGAGCATTATGCTGAAGAGAATTGCATTAATAACAAAAGCCAACACCCCGCAGGCCATTTAATCAATTTCTTTGAGGTAAACACTCTGAGGACTAGCAAAATATCAGTGCAAATATTTCATAGCTAGATCTTTCATTTATTTTTGTTTTGAAACATATGTAAAATTTATGAAGTCTGATTCTAATAGACATCTTAAAATTTTTTAAATATCTGAGGAAATTAGAATAGAAAAAATATGAGTAAAGAGATATAAGATTGAAATGACATAACTACCTACCTGATGAGCTATATTTAATAACTTGTTTCTTCTTTCTGGAGTGGTTTTCCCCAAGATTTCCACGAGCTCCTTTTATAATTGCATTTGGGTCTCTTGCCAGTGTCTGATTTGAAGAAACTTCCCTGTCTACGTTATTAAAACCAGCACCTCTGTCACTTCTCATCCCCTCACATTGCTTTATTTTCCTTCGTGGATGCTATCATTAAAAATACACTTGTTTATTTTTTGGTTGTCTCCTCCATAGAATATCAATTATAATGAGAGCAGGAATATTCTCAGTTTTGTTGATTTTTCCTCATAGCCCAGGACAGAGCTTAGCACATAATAGCACTCAATAAATGTCCATAAGATAAACAAACACAGAGAAACATAACCCTACCTCCAACCCCAGAGAAATCTTTTGAACATACACAACCCTTTTCAATAACAGTTAAATAAATTATTAGACAAAAGTGAATATTTATACTTCTATAAAACATACAGTATTTAGTTCATAATTAGTAACACAAAATAAATAAATGGGACTTGGTTAAATTAAAAGCTTCAGCACAGCTAAGAAAATAATCAACAGAGCAAATAGACAACCTACAGAATGGGAGAAAATATTCATATGCTATACATCTGATAAAGGCCTAATAACCAGAATCTACAAAGAACTCAAGCAAATCAGCAAGAAAAAACAACAACAAAAAAAAACCCCACCCCACTAAAAAGTGGGCAAAAGACATGAACAGAAGCTTTTCAAATGAAAAACTATTTTAAACAATTAAAACTTTAATAAAGTAATAATTCAGTGATGATTTTTTTTTTCACACCATCTACCTGACCTTTCTTCATTTCCTTCTGAAATGCCACTTGATTTCTCACTGACCACTTTCCTCTCAGCGGCTCCCAGCGAGGTCATGCTCCCTACTAACCAAGCCTATAAGGATAAACTCAAGCAAGTATCTGTCCATTTTTTGTGCTCCTTCTGGACAAGAGTAGAAGAGCTCAAAACCTGTGACAGTTCTTGAACTTCCTCTTTCACAGCAAAACTGTGAGCATTATGTTTGGGCAAAATGCTTCATGTTTTTCCTCAGGATACAATAGTAGAGTTTTTCAATTGTTCAGCGAAATGGAAAAGACACAGTCTGCTTGGTCAAAATGTTTATATTCTCTTCAATGACTATGTTTTCAGTCTATTCTATGTTAATTATTACTGGCTCCTAATTTGAATATTATCTCAGTTTTTTTAAGGTTCTTTTTTTTTTTTTTTTTTTATTAAGACAGAGTCTCACTTTGTTGCCTGGGCTAGAGTACTGTGGCATCAGCCTAGCTCACAGCAACCTCAAACTCCTGGGCTCAAGCAATCCTTCTGCCTCAGCCTCCCAAGTAGCTAGAACTACAGGTATGTGCCACCATGTCTGGCTAATTTTTTCTATATATTTTTAGTTGTCCAATTAATTTCTTTCTATTTTTAGTGGAGATGGGGGTCTCACTCCTGCTCAGGCTGGTTTCAAACTTCTGATCTTGAACAATCTGCCCGCCTCGGCCTCACAGAGTGCTAGGATTACAGGCGTGAGCCACCACACCTGGCCTTTTTTAAGGTTCTTATCCCTACTTTCTTTAATCAAGAAAACTATGCCAATACTCTTAGGCTGAACTAAATATTGATTTTATGATTTATGAAAAATTACTAAGTCTCCTTTTAGAATTTTTTAAAACAGTAAGTTTTCCCCTCTAAAATCTACTTTTTGAAATTCAGGGTTTATTTCTGTTCTACTTGAGTGAAATCATATGGTGACTATAATTTAAAATAACCCCAATAAGCAGGAAAAAGATGACCATAATATACTCGAATCATCAATTCTGGCTCTTCCCCCAAAATAACTCACTTTTCAGCCTTATGCCCTGGGTGTGGTATTTTGATTTCACTGTTACCACATACGGCATTAGGCTCCAGGGATGCAGAAAATGTTTTCCCAAATGATTTCCAAACTCAATCCATCCTTCAGTAATTACATTTGTAGGTAATGGAAAAGAAACCATTAATGCAGAGTGCTTTTAAATCATAATTAATTGCACATGCAAATATACTGCTAAATTTGGATGCTCAATTAGACAGTTAATTGCATTGAAAATGAAAGTGTGCCCTTAAATTGACTACCATGGGCCCTGGCCCACCTGTGTGCATCCTCTCACTTAAACAAGCAACATTCTCGTTTCTTGATATAATTGTAGGCAGAGAAAGAAAAAATGTACCACCTGCAGAAAGTGGAAGATGTGGCCAATCATAACTGTCATGCAATTTACATCTGTAATAAAAATTGTCTATTTTAAACAAGATCCTCTAAAGATGAGGCACCCTGGGGATTCCAGGAGTTATAGCACTCTCAAAAATATTTTACTTATGAAGGAAATGCTCTGCTTATATAATAGTTTATTCTTTGAAAAACCAGAGACATTTTCCTATAGGCCTTTAACTAATTCCTACAACATTTGATATACTGAAGCTCTGATATAAAAAAACTAGTAGTACTAGTAGTTAAATTAGAACATTTTAATTATTACTATCAAAATTATTACCAATATATATTGTCTCATATTTATACAGTAATGACAATGTAATGTTTTACTACATATTTACTTATCTTGTCACTCCTACATGATAAATCCATGATTAGGAAATGTACTATTACTCACATTTTAGGAGTGGGAAACTGTGATTCAGAGAAGTGATGTGATTTGCCCCAAAAAGTTGGTTGATAGCAGGAAAGGAACTATAATGCCCATTTTTAAACTTGGTCTTGGGTTCTTCATACATTAGCGGTGAGTACTAAAAAATATATTTTGTGAAATAAATGAGCCTAAAATCTCTAGCACTCCAGGATAAATTTGAAAACTTTGTGAATATTCTGAAAATTAAAAAATAAACCGTCTTAAGGGCACAAGTAGCATGTTAAGCAGAATAAAGCTCCTTGCCCCAAAATGCCTATATCCTAATGTCTGAACCTATGAATTTATTAAGTTAAATAGCAAAGGAGAATTACTGTTGCAGATGGAATTAAGGTTACTAATTAGCTATCCTTAGAAGATCCTCCTGGATTGTATGAGTGGGCCCAATGTCATCACCAGGATCCTTAAAACTGGAAGAGGGAGGCAAAAGAGGAGGCCAGAGGAAGATGTGACTACAGAAGAAAGGCACAGAACGATGCAGCATTTCTGGCTTTGAAGACGGAGAGAGGAAGCCATGAGCCAAGCGATGCAGGACCACTATGATCAGGAAAAGGCCAGGCAATTAATTATCCCCTAAAGCCACCAGAAAGGAACATAGCCCTTTAGCCCAATATTATCTGTGTCAGACTTCCAATTTCCAAAAATCGTAAGATAATAAAATTTATGTTGTTTTTAAGCCTTTAGCTGTAATGAATTATGGAAGCAAATAGGAAACTAACACAAATTGTATCCAAAATGTGTGCAGCTGAATAGCAAACAACTGCTTATAGAATACATGAAAGATGTCTCTTAAATGTTGTGACTATCCAGGGTGATATAACCACACGTGGCATTTGCCTCTCAACCCATCTCACTTCATTAGATCATAGAAGCCATTCCTGATTTTTTTTTGAGAGTTTACTAACTTCCACTGAAATTGCTGGTCAGAGGAGATTCACAGGCCCTTGCTTTGCAAAGACAACTGTTTCTATTTTACATTTTACACAAATAAGCCTTGTCAGGCTCTTCAGTGGAGGTCTACCGCGTGATGATATAAGCTGCTTTGATGGATAACTCAACTCTTCTTTGGACATCAGGCTTAGTATTAGGATTGATTTCTCACTTATTCTTGAGTAATCCTAAACATAATTTCACATAAAAGTTACTTGAGGACGTGATAAGTGAAGTGAAAGAGGCACGACTAGGTTTTAGCTAAACTGACTTGCACCTTGAAATTACTAGGGTGTGTCCCAGACATGTACTGTTGGAGTAAAATGATAGAATTTCAATAATTCTGATACAGTTAGATTTTCATATTTTAACAAATGAAAAATCAGCGTTCATCATGGAACCAATGGGTATGTCCAACTTGGTCATGGCTGTTCTCATTTGTCATCACTTCCATGAACTTAGTTTTCCTGCTGCAGGTGAAGTCGAATTGGCATTGAATGAAAAGTTCGTATGTAAACAAAAAGGCACCGGAACGGTGAAGCAGGGCATAAATTTACGCCTAGTGAAGCAGGTATACATTACTGGAGCAATAACTAAAATTCTTCTTTTTTTTCTTTTCTTTCTTTTTGGCAAAGCAACAACAAAAGGTTTAAGAAATAAAATACTGACAAGTAAAATAATGAAGCTGTATTCTGTTTTGTTGATGGGATATGCAAAAAGAATTGCCTGTTAGATACCAGGCAATGTAACTGAAGGCAGCAGAATTGACAAGTTTCTCACAGTAGATGAAAGAAATTCATCGAGAGGCTAGTGAGAACAATTCATGAATCATGTAGGACATTCATTAAAGCATTGACTCATAATTTAATCAGCAGCATTCTTTCTTAATAATATAATCATTTATATCTCAGGTTAGATTTAAAAAATAGCAACAAGTAGAGAAGTGGGGAAACAAGAGGATGATTTAGTTTATATACTGCTCCTAAGGCAAAATACAGAGATAATTTATTATAGTATAATAGAATATAGATACATCTGAAAACTAAGTTCAACTTAATTTTATTACAGAATAACTAGAGCAATGTAATTTTTGTGAATGTCCTTATTCTAGTCTGTAAAATAGAATAATATTTACTTATAGTTTTGATGCAAGGATTAAATTAGCTTTTCATCTGCTTCTTTTGCCCTGTAGCCCAAGGGAATGTTCATGGGTCAGTTGTGCGAGAACTTGCATGAAATGTGGAGTCAAGAGGCAGGAATTCAATTTCTGGCTCTGCCACTCACCTGTGAGCTAACTTCTCAGTCCCTTTGGTAGCCAGCCTCCAAGACAGCCCTCAGTGATCCCTTGTGGAATCCCCTCCCTCAATAGACAGGTTTCCTCTGTGTAATCAATGGTATATGGTGGAAATGATGTTATGTTACTTCTGAGATTAGGTTATAAAGACTGCATCTTCTGTTTTAGGTATGTATTTCTTCTCTCTCTCTTAACTCACTTTGGGGGAAACCAGTTACTTGCCTTGGGGACACTCAGGCAACCCCATGGAGAGTCCTACATGGCAAAAAATTGGGACTTCCAGACAACAAAGAAGGAAACAAGGGCTCCAGGCAATACCCACTGGAGTGAGTCTTCTCAGAAGCAGAGCCTGAAATTCCAATGCAGGCTTTCCATGGTGGTATAACCCCAGGTGATGGAAACCTCTCAAGAGGCCCTGAGCCAAAACCATCTAGCTATGTCACCCTGGGATGCCTGGCACTCAGAAATTATAGGATAACACTTTATTGTTTTAATGCAATAAATTTTGAGGTAATTTTTTATGCAGCAATAATATAGTCTCATCTGAAAAATGAGGATAAAACTCACTTCTCAGAATTTTTGGAAGGATCAAAAGAGAGCAAGTTGCAAACTGTAAGGGATTAGTACAAATGCTAATTATTAAAATTATTTTAGAAGTCCATTTACCACCCTTGAAGTAACCTGGGTGTTCTTAGGTTTCCCCTTTAATTCTAAATAAATCATGGAGAGGTATTGTGTCAGCAGTCCCCAAGACTACCCTCAGGCTCAGTGATTTGCTAGAAGGGCTCACAGAACTCAGAAAAACTGTTATACTCACGGTTACGGTTTATTGCCGTGAAAGGATACAGATTAAAGTCCGCAAAGGTAGAAGGCACATAAGGCAGCATCCAGACACCAGGCGCAAGCTTCCAGTTGTTCTCTCCCAGTGGTATTGTGCAGACAGCACTTAATTCTCCCAGTAATGATGTGTGATAAAGCATACAGAGCATTGTCAACTAGGGAAGCTCTCCTGAGCCTTGCTGTCCAGGGTTTAATTGGGAATTGGCCACTTAAGTGTGGACCTCTCATGTGGATGACCTTAGTGATTTAGTTTCTAGATCCTCCAGAGATCAAACTGATAGAATACGGCCCAAGCCCTCACCATAAATCGTGTTGTTAGCATAAATTCTCTAGTGTGGCTCAAATCTCCTGGTATACAAAGACACTCCTACCAGTCAGAATCTTCTGTGGGATTTGAGATTATCTCCCCTGGCGAGCAAAGACCAATCTTTTCTTTAGAATGTGTGGGATTTGAACTTACCAAGCCTGCTGAGTTAGCTCTTTACTGCACAGATATAATTTTATAGATTTATAGGTTCACATTTATTTCTTAATCTACAAAACATCCTCACTGTGCAATCAGGTCTATGTCTTGTAAGGACTGAAGTAGTTCGGGATTAAGCTATGCTCATGCCTCAAGGAAACCCCGGACTGGTTCTGGTTTGCTACAGAATTATTCTGCAAAGAATTCCATCTTCCCCCAGAGAACCAATGGGAAAAGCCCCCAGTGTCATAAATGTGGCTCTGTCCCTCTGATGCTTGGCTTGCTTCAGTAGCCCAACAGACAGGACTGGAGCAAGTTTTAATGAGAAAGCTGTGAGCATAACAGGCAAACCTTAGCATTCTTGATTTCTTTCTCCCCTAACTAGTCATGCAACTTTCTCTATATCTTTCTCAAGGTCCTCATCAATAAACTGTAAATTAAAAGGCAATAAGCTTTCATACATACTATTGGCTTTCTTTGAAAAAAATCACATATTTGGAAATTTTAAAAATAAACATTTGCTAAAAGTATAGTGGGTTCAATGTGCTATATACTCTGGATGGAGAAAAATGATGAGTGCTTTAAATATTATTCCTAGAAACTGGAGAAATCATTCTGGATTTTTGAGCCTGGCTGCTGTGATTAAAGCTGATCTTAGAATGGAGTAATGTATTGAACGCATTGGAAGGTGAGAAAAAGAGGATCAGTAGAACAGTTAGAAGACGTGTGTGATCCTCAGTGAGGTAGTGCCAGCGAGGAAGAAGGTGGGAAAATATTTTGGGTATGAGTAGCTATTTTCGCTGTGAAATCATGAGATTAAATTTTTAATAGCTCTAGTTTAGAAAAACTCACACAGAATTCAAAAGCTCCAACCATATTTAGTCACATGTGGCAAATTTAAGCTTCCAGACACTTTTATGAAACGCATCCTGGTAAAGGAGACCCTCTCTGCCCACCCTTAACTCCGCTGACGCTATTCATCTCAACTCGATCTCCTCATCTGTTTTTGTTTTGTTTCCAATCTACCTTATTACCTTTCAATGTTGCCGCTTTTTTTCTGTCCAATTTTATCCTCATCTTCCTATCTGGACTTCATAGTCAACATTTTTTTTCTGTTCTCCCTCTTCTCAATAATTATTCCATTTTTCCACACCGTCTATATCCACTGTAAATCCCTTCAAATAAATTTCCTCTCAGCTCTTTCATTTCCAGATCCTTCTTCCTTAGTCTGCTGACTAATCCACGTGCTGAACACTTGGGAGATCCTCATGACATAGGAGGAAATAAGAATTTTGATTTATACCAAACTACAGAGGGATATAACCTTCTATCTGGAGACAACCAACTTTGTATTTGAAGTTGTATATTTCCTCTGTCCCCATTGGACCTCTCCTGCATTTAGGGGGTCTATCTGAAGAACTTTCCTAGGGCAAGGAAACTGGCAGGAGGCCCTACATTGCCCCCACATCAAATATCTTGGTAGAGGTGAATCCCTGCCACTTTCTGAATTCCTGTTCCGCAAATACAGCCTTTATATCTCATATTTTTCAGCCTCTAGCCACAAAAATCCCCTTTTATAAGCTACACAAAGAACACAAGTTTATCTCCATAAGAAGCCAGGCTTACATTGGATGTGGAAATAGATTAAGCAGAGATTGATTGGTGCAGTACAAATTTAGCCTGAGTGAAAATTATAAGCAGTTGCATGACTCATAGGTCTGCGGGGTGGAAGGGCTGCCTCCCTGTGAGAAAAGTTCAATGTCTACAGTGCCACATATAAGAAGTCCACCTTCCCCCACTTGTTCCAGCAGTGTCTTCTTGTCTGGGTAGAGGATGAATCCGTTCTGGTGTTTTGTTTGAAGAAAATTTGAAACAACTGTTGTGATCTTGATAGATAAGCAATCATAGTACCAGGGCAAGTCTTCAGATGGCTTAATACTAAACTCATCATGAACTTCCGTTGCAAGGATGTAGTTACTTTGAGTTTCCAGAGCTACCTCGAGTATCTACTTTCAAGACGTCAGCTCATCTTCCTTGACCACATACTTCACCCTATACCCCTTAACTACTAGGTCACTGTCTCCATTAGGGGAAAAAGGATCTGGGTATTCCTTTACCACTATTTTAATGACATCACCCCCAAATGACACCAAATTTTGATCCATATGTAAAAATGGTTGTGCAGCAACTGAATGTATATTGTAATGTGATTGACACAAAACTTTCAACTTCTCAGGCCGTGAGATCTGCTGCACAAAAGGGTTTGCGAATGGCCAAGAGTGACATCGCATGATCACCAAAGAAAGATTTGTTTTCTGATTTTAGAACTTGTTTCATTATCTTATGAAGAGAGAAAGAGTCAGTCGGGGAATCAACCACTGTATTTCAACAAGGAGATAGCCCTAAAGAGTGATTAAGCAAATGGGCCATCAGCCATGGATGCTTTTACAAAGATTGGGCACTCTGTGGTACTGTGATGGTGATTGCTTTGTAATGCATATGTTCTCTTTTAAATGTTGTTTTGTATCTGTAATTCATTTTTAAGTTTGCTGCCAAAGATTATCAGAAGAAGAATGAAATGCATACAAAACTGTTGAAAACGGTATTGGGTTTCGCACAAGAAGACTTCGTAATCGTGAGAAGGATATTTTGGAATTGAAGAAAGAAATTTTGGGTCAAAGGCAGCAGCATAAACAAGTGGGAATAGCAGGCGGAAGAAAGGGCTTATCTCTCTTCTCTTAGATTTTTTGATGCGTAAGAGTTGAGACAAGAAAGAATGTCCATTTAAAAAAAAATTAAGGTTTAAAAAAAGTGATTTTCTCAAATGCTTTTCAGGAAAATGTGTTTCAGTACTTTAGGGGTTCCAGAGAGCTCAGGTTAAGTGGTCATGAAGTATATTTTAAGAGAGCAAGGAATACATTGATATGGCAAATAAAAAGAAGTGATACTTAGCAATAAGAACACTAAAGCAAAAACAACATGAAGAGGCTGTCTACTTGGGACCCACAATTGTGAATCATAGGATGATAGAGGTAGAGTTTGGGAGGAGGTGAAGGGTTAGGTTTGCTGAGTAGTTGAACATTATTTTAGATGGATGTGTAAAATTAACAAACGCTAAGGTACCAGGTAAAATACTGCTGCTCAAAGATTTATAATCTGGGTGCTAGCTTTTGATACATAGGATTTCTTGGGATTTTTGTAATGAGTATGAGGCAGGCTAACAGAAATTTAAAAAAAAAAATTTTTTTTTCACCAGGAACAGAAATAATATGAAAGAACTCTTCTGTCCTGGGCTACCTGTTACAAGATTAAAACTTCACCTCATCCTCAGCCTTCTCAGTTAATGTTGCCTTCCTCCCTCCCTCTGCTACATTGATATTGGAGGAGCTTTTCCCCATTAACTTCCAAAGCTGTAAAGCCAGCTCAGAAAAGAGAACTTTCTTTTTTTTACCACACCAGGCCTTCAAGCCTCAAATAATAATAATGAGGTTCTTCATAAAATTTTATTTGTAAAAGGAATACAACCACATTGAAGAAATTCTGAGAAACAGAAAAAACAACATCTTTTGATTTATCCATAATCTATCACCTTAAGAGAGTCGATGATGTAATTTTGGTATATTTTTCTGGACATTCATATTCTTAGATATTTTAACCACATAGTAAGTTTATTTTTATGCCTTGTTTTTTTAATATTTTAATCTATAGCTATCATTTTCCATGATTGCATAAAATTTCTTTTATTTACCAATCCATGACAATTCTCTAGTGTTACACATTGTTTTCAGTTTTGACTTTCTGTTAATATCGCTACTGAACATCTCTGTGCATATGGTCTTGTCAATATGTTAGATTACTTCTTTAGGGTAGTATCTAAAATCTGGGTTAGTGTGCTTAAAAAGTCTAAACATAATGGTTATTTTTTATTCTTGCTAGATACTTTGCTAAACACTTTATATACAATTTTTAAAAAATATTCACTACCTTAGTCTGTTTGTGCTGCTATAACAGAATACCACAGACTGGATAATTTTTATAAAGAATAGAAATTTATTGTCACAGTTCTGGTATCTGGGAAGTGCAAGATTAAGTCACTGGCACCTCGTGTGAACCTTCTTGCTGCATCCTTACAAGGCAGAAGGCAGAAGGACAAGAAAGAAATTAATTCACTCCCGCAAGCCTTTTCTCTAGTGACATTAATCCATTCTCGAGTGCATAGCTCTTATCACCTAAACATACCTCAAAAAGCTCCACCTCTCAACACTATTGCATTGGGGATTAAGTTTGTATCACATGAATTTGGGGGGACACATTCAGACCATAGCACTACTCCTATATCTGAGGTTGGCATTTCAACCTCATTTATGGACGGGAATCTTTGGAGAGGTGAAGTAGACTCTAAAGATCACATAACTGGCAGATGGATGAAGCTGGGTGTGAGCCCAAAGCAAAGAACCACAAATGAGAAACTAAAACCCTGAATAAGTCGCAGCCCAAAAAGAAGGTAGACACAGAGTTGCTGTTGAGATCAGCAGTTTCAATGCTCTGTAAAGGGGAAAAAGTCAGCCTTTGACCCTCAAGCCATTCTTCTCTGTATAGGGGACTTCACAGGCTCTACATACCCCTAGCAACTACAGAGTAATAATATTAAAGAATTCACTTTATCATTTATTTCTTTAAACTAAGAATAGGTTTTGCATAATGTTGATAGTCAAAACCGTAAGGTAACTTTAATTATTGGTTTAATAGATGACCATACACGTCAAACCAAGAGCTTTAAGGACCCATATCTCGGACTTAATTCACTGATTTCATTTGTAAGCATAGAAATCCTAGAGATATTTTCCCCCTCTAGTATTACATTTCTGCCAGTGAACTTGATGAAATAACATCTCTAGATTTCAACAATGCATTTCAACCTGCTTAATAATTAAATTTCCACGGTCAAAATGAAGTGAAAACATCCAATAATGTGGTCTAAAAAATGATATATCTATCTTTAAATTGGGACCTCATCAAAGGACTATGGATAGATAAATGAGAATTCTAGTAGCGTATTGGATAGTGAACAAAGTTTCCAGGATTTTTTCTATAGAAACTATTATCTGTACTTTATTTATAAAGCAGAGTGAACCCTTGCTCAAGAATCTGTTTGATTTCTTTTAATCTCTAAGCATTATTTCTTACATTAGTGATGAATCAAAAATATGATCTGAAACCAAACCTACAGTCTTTCATTTTTTTTTTCAATTCTTAACGGGCTTCCCGAGAAGCGGAATGAAATTTAATTCTAAGAATTTTAGAAACATCTTCAGTGAACTGGAATAATACAAGAAGAATGAAAAAATAAGTAAGTCATTCACCAGAAAGAGGAAAAAACAGGCTTTTAAAATTCTAACAGGAAAATATCCTGCTGCTACCTAAGAAATGAATCATTTTGTGTTCCACTATGAGAAGTGATTCATTCATTTGCCTATAGCACATAGGCCTAATAGACGTTTCATTTTATTTTATTATTCAGAGGATCTGATGTAATCCTGTTCAAGTGTAGAAGGATCTAAGCTTTTTCTCTCAATACTGTTTGTAAGCTTGTTTCTTTGGGTGCTTCTCCTTCAGTTTCCTTACTTGAGATTATTATAAGATTATAAATTTAAACACTGAGGAGCAAAGTTTAAAGAAAGAGACTCCGTGATGCTTACGAATATTTAGATAAAAATATATATATCAGAAATCAAATACAATGAAAATTCTTTGCTATGTAAAGTGTATACACAGCAAATGTCCTTTTCTAAAATAATTATAATCTGAAAAAGAACTTTTCAAACACCATGAACTCAGAGTGATCAGAGCTGACTGAACACTATGGGTCTGGTTGTCATTTTGCAGCCATACTTGAACATACAGGTGGTAAAATCAGAACAGACATGTAGGTTTATATTGTTGGAGGGAGTAAGTGGAAGGCCCGAAGTTTCACCCTGAAGGAAGGGTGAGAATAGAATCACATATAGGCCAAGCCCAAGAAGGCATGTCACAGTGGGAAAAATAATCCAATGTGAAATTTCCCTTCCTCTTTAGCCAGCCCAATATACATAAAGCCAGGACTTGGGAGGCAGGGACATAGACACCACAGCTTCTGTGCTATCCATTGAGCTAATGTTAAATTGATAATTTGGGGTTGGTTAGACTTGGTGCAATGCCTTGATTTTAAGTGATAAGATTATAAGAACTAGGTTCATATAATATATATCCAGGTATAAACAATGCTTTAAAAATGCAAGATGCCATCCTTTCGTTACGACAGAGGGGTCCATTCATTGTCTGTGGCAAATGTATCTTGCTCTTACTCTCTAAACCTATATCTTGTTCTTGCTCTTGCTCTATAAACCTGCCTTATTCTTCCTCAATAAACATTTCATGCCTCCTCAATAAACTTCGTTTCATGCTTTAAAAAATGCAAGATACTTTATCAGATTCAAAACTGACGCCCTCTGAGCCACAATAAGAGATACAAAAATCACTTCTGTTACAGTAAATGTAGGCAAAATTCAAGCTTAACATTAAAAACAGAATAAGTGTGAAGGATAGAGTCCCCTTCACTTCTTTGCACTCAGTCTAATCATCAGAGAATCTTCACTACTTACAAACAATCAGGCTTGGGTAAGGTATGTGGAAACCCATGATCCTTAAACCCAAAGTCACTCTTAATAATTGGACTATTAGTGGTAGATAACAATGATACATTATTGCTGTGGCACGTAGCTTCATTTCTATTAAGATTTTATATGGGGGAGTGTATATGTTCAGCTATGCATCAATTAATATCAATACCATTTAAATTTTATGAAATGGGGGTAGGAAATAAATTTCATTTTGTTGAAGTACTCTACCAAATGTTGGAGTAATTTGATCTTATGTGTATCAATTCCTGTTTCTTGGGGAATAAGACACCATAGACAATTAGAAGTGCAAGATATTAATTTGAAAAACAACTATGAAGGATGTAGGACAGAGAGAGAGGGAAGGAAAGCAGAAGCAGGCAAAGAGAGCCTTCAGATGACATTCAGGTATGACATTTGTGAAAAGAGAGAGAAAAGGATGGAGGGCTGAGTAAGAAATGTCTCATACAACAGTACATCTCTAAGAAAGTCTAGGCCAGGCCAATGAGGAGCCCTGGAGAAAAGACTGTTCTTTAGAAGAGTCTCACATCAAGTAGAAATCCCCTGACTACACTAATCCCGCCACCAGCTAATGGCGATCATTAGCTGGCAGTAGCCAGGTAGCTCGTGGCCTCAGCGTGAATGTTTCAGCAGGTCCCAAAGGTGCAGCAGCTGGGTCACTCATGAAGAGAGGTCACGTACCTCCATGACTGCCATACCACATCCAGCACCCTTGTACCATATATTCACTCCCACCCCATCTATTTTTTATTTTATCCACTATTTTATCCACTCCCTCCATCTATTTTCCAATCTTGGTTAAGTCCGAAACAAAGACAAAAAATTTACAGTAATGTTTTCCCTTCTGTGCTGTGATAGACATCACTAATCAATCAGTGCAATCTTTTCTGCTGATCCCAGACACAGACACATAATTCTCCTCAACACAACTCCACAGGAAGCCAATATAATAGATTTGGCAAGTGAGATAAAACCTAACTGCTATTTCTGATTAGGTTTCTGATCTTTCTTTAAGGATAGGAGCAGAGATACAGGTCAGCATGAAATGTAACAAAAGTGAAATTTGGGCTTCATATACAAATGCTTTGCAAGACATCAGCATATTTCATTGACTCTATATAAATCCTCTCACAATATAAATACACTATGCTGAATATATATTTATGTATGTGTATATATATATATATATATGTATATATACACACACATAAGTCATGTTCCACATAATGATTTGGTTAATAGCAGATCACATATAGCATGGCCCTAAAAGATTATAATAAGCAACTGAAAAATTACTATCACCTGGTGACATCATAACCATTTTAAGATCACAGTGCAAGGCATGACATGTTTGTGGTGTCAACTGAAGAAAATGATAAGGTTCATAAATTTGGAAAGGAGAGCATTATTTCTCATAGGGTTACAGTGTGGCCACCGAGACAGGCTGGGAAACAACAGCCTTGGGTAGAAGCCGACAACATGTACTACTTTGAGAAGGGACAATGGGAATAAAAATTTATGCTGAGCGTGGTAGCCAAATATACATATTTAACAAGCTCTGGGAAGAGTCATGAATATTTATGAAAGGAGAAACATGTGCTTGCACAATTGAACTTTATGCCCCCTCACAGGTCACATGTACAAAAAATGGTGGCATTAGCGTGATCCCAGGGTGGAGTTTTCGGCCTTTGATGTCAAAAGGTGAAGGAAATGGCACAAAAACAGTTACTACTCATACTCCGTAGTCCGGTTAGAACCACTCCATGGTTGGTGGCCCCTTATCAGGAAAGAATGCTGGTCACTTGTGCCGAAACCACAAAAGAGGAGGAGCAACATTAGGCAGTTGATTGAAATCAGTGGTGGAGCAAGGCTTTCCAAAGGCTGTTTCTGTTTAGCCCTTGGGGAACAAAGCATAATGTTGGCATGGCAAGGCATATCCGACCTCTCATCCCATCATGGCTGGGAACTCAGTTTTAAGGTTTCTCTGGAGTCCCCTTGGCCAAGAGGGGTGTCCCTGCAGTTGGTGGGGTAGGGGCATTAAGATTTCATTTTCGTTCCTTGTTGGTGGTGCTGGTAAAAACAAACCTCCTGAGCTGCCAGTCATACAAAAGCATAGCACTTACAATTATGTACCGTATATAATAGTTAATAATGATAATAAATGACTATATTACTTGTTTATAGTTTATTTACTCTGCTATACTTTTTATTGTTAATATTTTAGAGTATACTCCTACTTATTAAAAAACATTAACTGTAAAATAGGCTCAGGAAGGTCCTTCAGGAGGGATCCAGAAGAAGGCATTGTTATCACAGGACATGACAGCTCTGTGTGTTGTTGCCCCTGAAAACCTTCCAGCGGGACAAGATGCAGAGGTGGAAGACAGTGATACGGCTGACCCTGACCCTGTGTAAGCCTAGGCTAATGTGTGTGTTTCTTAGGCATTTTTTGTTTTTGTTTTTTTGTTTTTAGAGATGGGGTCTCACTGTCACCCAGACTGGAGTGCAGTGGCTATTCACGGTGTGATCGTAGCACAGGACAGCCTTGAACTCCTTGGGCTCAACTGATCCTCTTGCCTCAGCCTCCCAAGTAGCTGGAACTATAGGCCCGTGCTACCATGCCCAGCTATGTCTTAGGTTTTAACAACAAAGTTTTTAAAAATTTTAAAAAATAGGAAAAAACTTATAGAATGAGGATATAAAGAAAATATTATTGTGCAGCTGTGTAATATGCTTGTTTTTTAACTGTTATTGTAAAAGAGTTAAAAAACATGAAAAGTTTATAAAGTAAAAACATTACAGTAATCTAAGGTTAATTTATTATTAAAGAAAAATGTTTTAATAAATTTAGTGTAGCCTGAGTGCACAGTGTTTTTAGTCTGTAGTAGCACACAGGCAAGCCCTAGGGCTTCACATTCACCTACCACCCACTCACTGACTCACCCAGAGCAATTTCTCATTTTACAAGCTCCATTTATGGCCAGTGCCCTATACAGGTGTGTATATATATATTTATATATATATTCATATATATATTTATCTTTATATCATATGTTTACTGTACCTTTTCTACATTAAAGTATATTTAAATATAAAAATACTTAACATTGTGCTACAATTGCCTACAGTCTTCAGTACAGTAACATGCTGTACAGGTTTGTAGCTTAGGAGCAATAGCCTACACCATAGAGCCCAGATGTGTAGTAGGCTGTGCCACCTAGGTTTGTGTGAGTACACTCCATGATATTAGCACAAAGACAAAATTGCCTAATGATGCTTATCTTAGAACATATCCCCGTCATTAAGTAACACATAACTGTATATTTACACATGCACTTTTTTCATCCAAAAAAAAGCCAAATTTGTGGATAGTTTATACTTTCACTATAGCCATTTGGCAGACAAACTCTTCAACCTCTGAACTATATTTTTCTGTCCTATATAACTGCTTTCCTTTTTAGGGGATGGGCCTCGGCTTTCTATTGCTTCAAACCGCCAGTGCCAAATGCTCTGCTGACGCTGCATTTCATGGCATATCTTTGTGTGTGTGTCATTCCAAGTACAATTGGAAGCAGGTCAGGGCTGACTGCCTCAAGGTTTGTATCCTTTTATAGCGTGCTTGGCATAATCTTCACATTATGGATATTATTCTTTAATGCAAAAATGGAGTAATACCATTAGAGTAGAGTTCAAATTGGGTTTTGCCCATCCAGTTCTTATATTTCTTTAAAATTTTTCATTTCCTCAAGTTCCTGCTGGTTGGAGGGAAAAAAATCCCTCGAGCAGGAGTTCTCTAAGGAATTATGCTCAGGTATTAAAGTCTTGCCACTGGGCAAATCTCCTGACTCAGAGAGATTTATTCTAAAACTTTTATAAATAATCCCATCCCTTTTCATATACTTCTCCCTGCATTCTAATTACATTTTTGAGAAATGCGAGAACAAATTCGATTGCCACTATGAAGGTGGTTTAACTTGAGATGCTGAGTAAAGCCCCATCTCCCTTCTCAATAGTCCATCCTACCCCCAAATCTTTATCAGTCCGTCGAGCAGAATTTATTCTTCCTGCTTTGATTGGATGTTTGAAAGGAAGAGGAGCTGAAATTCCTGAACTACTCTTTTACGACTCAGCGTAGGATCATTCTGAAACTACACACTGGGGAACAAACAGATCCAGGCGTGTGGGCTGAGCACGGGTTTCAGTTGGGTTATCTTAGAAGTGAATTGGGCGAGGCACTGAAAATTTGCATGTGAGTAAGTGTGCTTAATTCTTAACAAATTGAGGCCTGACCAAGCAATTAGGCATAGAAGGAGCAGAAAATGATGTAAATTGGTAGGAAGGAGGGGAAATGGTGGGCTAAAGCACATCTCCTTGATATAAAGGCACTGAGTAAGACAAAACAGTATTTGCTTTAGTCATTGCTTCCAAACTTCCTGGATTTCTGCGTCTCACGAGCAAATCTGGCTTAGAGATGCTAAATATGTGTTAAGCCTTCTTGTACAGCATGTCCGGGGAAGTGCGAGGGTGGGTGTGAGCGGGTAGTTATGTCAGGTTTCAGTCTGAAACGTCAGTTCTTAGTGCGCCCATGACCGAAGAATGACCAGGCACACCAAAGTAAGGCAAACATGAAAGTGAGGTTTACCGAGGAGAGAAAGATGGGATTATAGAACAAGATATATGTTTACAGAGCGAGATACATATGCCATGATGATGACCGGACCCACTGCCACGTCAAAGGGAGAGCAAAAGGAAGGGCACAAAAAAGGGCCTGGTTATGTTCTGGGTTTTGTTCTATAGTGTCTGGATTGGGACCTCCCTGTGGTCCATGGAACCACGGTCCTTGGTCCATGGTCCAAACATCACCGTGGAACCACTTTGATTGGACATTTGGGAGATACATGACCTGAGTCTTAGTATGCATGCAGATCTCCCATGAGCCTCTCTGAAAGCCCATTTTGGGGGGTGATGAATCACAGCAGCACCCACTTTTGTCCCTAGGAGACCTGGAATCCCTCACTAACTACATAACAGTTATATTGAATGAGTTAGACAATGCCTTTCTTTTTCAGTGTACCCTACAGTAGGGTGTCAATGGTGCCAGCACGGGGTTGAGTACTACCTATATCCCTTCATATCCACTTCCATTCGTGGATACACAGAAGGTGGAGAGGGTCCTGTGGTTGGAAAAAAATAAAAACCTGGATTTTGTTTTAAACACACAGACACACCTTAAATGTTTGGTTGTGTGGCATCCTTATTCAATAACAACCAGGTTACAGAGGGGCCCATAGAGGACCCTAAAAAAGAGAATTCCATAAGGGGAGAAGGAAATTTCTTATGCACAGACAGACACTGTCTTAGACCCTAAGCTGAAGTAGAAAGATTGGTTCCAGATATGCACGCCTGATACTGTAGCCAAGGCCAGCTTCATGGGTATGCAACCTGTGCTGTCACTCAGGGACCCACACTCAAAAGAGTCCCACCCTTTTTTAATGCTCTGTCATCATTGTCTTACACTTCCTAACAATTTCAAACAGGAGACCGGAACTTTCATTTTGCACTGAGCCCCACAAATTAGATAAGATAGTCAGTCATGCCTGCAACCCTTCCTCTGGCCCCTTCTCAGTTCCTATCTGTTTGAAATAGTTTTTCACTTGCCTGGCTTCACCCAGTGTGGAAATATTGCATGGTGGCAGTAGGACTGGAGGTCAACCTCATTGGTTTATTTCTTCCTAAAAACACAGCCAAAGAAAGGATAATTGTTCAGGGGTCAGCGGAAGAAGTGATTTAATTGCTACTGGAATACCTTCTTTATCTTTCACAAGAAAGGTGCCACAGTTACAACTCGTAATCATTTTCTGGCCAGGCTGTGTTGACCAGTACAAAAAAAATCCACTTTTCATTTTAAATTAAAACATTCTCTTATGCCATGTATAAACTTGTCAGTGTGTTTTCTTAACTTCCATTTCTAAGAGGAGAAAAATTTAATAATCTGCCAATACAGAGTAAGGAGGTAGGTTGGAGAATTCTGGATTGGATCTACATTTGGACAAGGTATAAAATGAAATCTCACCCTTCAACCCCCAGTAGGAGGCATGGCAGGTGAAAGAATGCTAAGTAAATGTCTGGATAGCTGGCACCTTGTAAACATCTTCAACCTAAAGTTTTATAGATAGAGTCTGATCCAGGCTTAGTTCGTGTCTGGCCAAAGTCTGTACATAACACTTTAGTGTTTGCTGTCACCCAGCTGTCTCTGTTGGTTTTTCAATATCCTTTGTTTAGCTTCTCTAAGGCAAGGGCTGTCTAAATCGCTTAGTTCTGTACATGTGTTCCAACATCACAGATTAATATGAAGTGACCTGAATCAATTTTCCTCTGCACTTTACACTTTACTTTCTCTGTTTAGAGCAACAATTATGAAAAAAATAAAAATCTTTAGTTAAATTCAAAATATTATTTTAATATGTTTTCATAAAAATCTAGCCTACTGAATTTTTTTTAGAGCTTTCAGTGTGAAGATTTTACACACAAGGGTACCTAGTGCAGTGGCCAGAAATGAAATATTTCCTTTTAAGGAAAGATACAGTCAAAAACATGGAAATAAGTCCAAGAGATGGCACCAGCAATGGTGTTAGACTCTGAAGAAAAACTGTAGCAGCCATGAATTAGTAGACTAATGACATGATTGGTCAGTAGGATAAGGATCCTTTTCAGAAATTCCATCTTTAAAATCACAAAATAATGTAAACATAAAAATTCCCCCAATGTTGTTTAATGAACAAATACTCATTTCATATTTTGGACTTTTTATGTACATGAGCATATGAAATTTTGAAATTGTGGGAGAACTATGTAAAATGTATTTGTTTTATTGCTTGACAAAGACAGCAAGATATCTTGAATATAAATCAGAATCTTGTCTAAAACAGCAATGTTAAAGTCTCTATGAAGTACTTGAGAAGCCATCTACTGATGCATGTTTTGATTTTTCCCAAAATTATCTTCTGCTTTTTTTAAAGCCTATAAGGTAGGAATTGGAGATTATAAGAACAACTTGTAGAAACTCATTCTTAAATCTTTCTCTTGGCTTCCTATGCTCCCTGGGGAGAAGTTTTTGTGTTGGAGAGGGTATTTTAGAGAATGTAATTGTGCTCCTTAGCGGAAAATCAGACCTGTCTGAAACACTTCAGAACAATTAGCAAATTGTCAACCATTTTCTTCTTCTTATACACTGACCCCCGGGGGGAAATGGAGAACTGTCACAGTGGTAATTGCAGGCATTCTTTTTCCTTTACTTTTTCCTGCTGACTTCTTATCCAAGCCTTATGCAAATACAGTTTTAGGGTTTACAGAAAAAAAGCAAAATTTAGCCTCAAAAAGCCAAACTTATTTTCCAGTTCTGTGATTTCCTCCCTCTTGGTATTTCACAAGGGAGCTGATTTCCATTTCATACCCCTGAAAAGCAGCATTAGCATATCCTCATGAAGAACTAAATTAGCTCCTATTATCCCTGCTCCATAGTCTGAGATCGGCCAATTGGAATTTATCCTGGCTGCTCTTAGAGCCTGAGCTGCCGGGGAACAGTGGAGCCGGGCAGTGAAGGTGCCTAGTGTATCTCCTGAGGAATGAAAAACAATGACTATCACTCAGGTCCTGATAGGAAGAGTGGTAATTATTTGCCAAATGACATTAGCACTGTGATCTAAATCTTTTATTATTAGTTATTATTTCTGAGAGCAAATGCACTCCAGAAAGGTCAGTACCCCTTACTTTTAAGCTCTCATCATTAAGTATAGCATTAGATTCAAAGGCCTTGTGAAATTGCAGTAGCTTGGTGAAGGCTCAAGCCTCCCCCTGAGAGAATACAGCTCAATAATCGTCACCACAGGATGTATCTTGGATGAGCCTGATTTTCTTCTCCTCTTTTTCCCAACAAATTTCAATTTATTCATCTAGGTTCTGTTTGGGCAAATGAGTGAGCCACATGGACCAGAAATGGAGTTATTTTCAAGCTAGCCAAGTATGCAGAAAGAGTTAACATAGAAGGCCTGAGGCTGTTGTCCTTAGACAGGGTAGCAGCTTTAGACCTGCTTGCAAGTTTGGCCTTTAGCAGATATCTGGAACCTTGCATTTGGGGAAGGTTCCTACCATTCCAAGAACTGATGAGTGACTCACCGTCCCTAAAGTGTTTGTACAAGTAATGTGGTCTATACTGAATACCTGCGTCCTTCTGGGAGTCTGGAAATTTGGTACATGCCAGGCAGAGAGTGTCTATGTGATGAGCCCGAATAAAAACCTTGGGCACTGGGTCTCTAATGAGCTTTCCTGGTAGACAACATCTCATGTGTTGCTGGAGAAATTAAGTGCACTGTACATAAGTCTATTGAGAGAGGATTTTGGGAAGCTGATATCTGGTTTCCTCTAGACTTGGCCCCATGTGCCTTATTCTTTGCTGATTTTTTCTTGTGTCCTTTTGCTGTAATAAATCACAGTTATGAGTACAACTATATGCTCCGTCCTGTAAGTCCTTTTAATAAATCTTAAAACCTAGGGATGGTCTTGGGGACCTCCCAGCACACAAGATATAATAAAAATGGAACTCACTCCACTTTTCACCTAGACATTTGAGATTAAAATCTGAAGTTGTACCTTTTTATTATTTGGTATTACCTTAGCTAACCTCTAGAAGAACTCAAAAACAGCATTATGAATTCTGAGAAAGCTTTATGTAGATTGTAATCTTATAAATAAGACACTATTGTTGATTCTACATTTAAATTAGTTATTTCCATAATAGCGTACTGTACTCTGCTCAAATTGGGTATTGCGATGGCTTTTAGTTTTAAAACAGTTGTCTAATGAAACAATTATTTTCTCAGAAATACCACTAGTTTATGGAGTGCTACAATAAAAGATTTTGGAACTCTGACTGAATTACATTCCCTGGAGAAGAACTTTTGAGTTGAATTTTCTGAGAGATATAAATAAAAATATTATATCTGAGAAAATGTATTAGAGACCAGAAGCTATAATACTTCCAGGATATTTTCTCATGGTATCTGATATAAAGAACTATAGCTTTAGGTGATTGTATTAAATATTATATTAGATTATGTCAAAAGCCTTTAGAAGTTCTTCAGATAACCACAAATATTACTTAAAAGTTTTAGTAAAATTCAAGTTTAATAGGATGACTAGGGGAATATTAGATTAAGTTGGTTACGCAGCAAGTGAGGGGCAAAATGTAGGGAAATGAGACTTCTCCTAAGAATAGTCCACTACCCAATTCTTCCCGAGTGGTGGGCGTCTTGTATTCAGGGGCACAGGAATATCAACAAATTTGTGCTGAGGCAGAGGCTCTTGTGTGTATAAACGCAACTGGCCGGCTACAGGCTAACTCATAGTGCAAGACTCAAAGTCCTATTTTCCCCAGACTGTCTTCAGAGTCAGAATGGATTCTATCTAATATATATAAATAAAAATATCATGCTTCAACTCTTTTCTAAACAGAACTCCACCTAGCTCACTAATTATAATAGAATCGATGTAATTATAAGGATATGGTTTGGAGCCAGATAACAAAACTTCTTATTTACCATATGATGTGGCTTAGGCTACATTTTTCTATTGTTTCTTTTTTCAGTCTTGTTTTATAATCTATAAAATGGGAATGGCACAACCTAATGCACAGGCTATAGAAATAACCAGATGAAAAAAAACACAATGTAAGTACAGGATCTATATGCTATGCCTAGAATATCATGGTAGGCATTAAATAGAATTTCTACTGGTTAGAAATTCTGCCCAATATTTTTTCCACTGGGAGAATCATAGCCTTTGACAAACAGATGGTCAAGGAAGCATAAATAAATAAGTAAAATACATTTGTATTCAACTTACTCTAGAGCAATTAATTGGAATTTCCCATGTGAAAAATAATGTAATTGAAAAATCACTATTTGGGATTCAAAGCACATTTTCTCATGACTTATGATATGAAGCCCTGTTTATTTCCTCTGTATACTTTGTTTTAACACCATGGCATGTTTCTCCTCATTAATTATCACATGGACCTCCCATTAAATCTTATTTCAGCGAGAAGAACAAAGCCTACTTCTTTGTGATTCCTCTCCCTTTCCCTGGGATTGGTACCTTATATTCTATATTTTAGGTCAGGCCAAATTTGGTGTAAACCCATTCAGTCATTTTCTAGGAATGTAGTAACATATAAAGACGTAGATGTAATATTCTTTTCCTTTATATTTGGAGGTGATAATTATAGACACTGATGCTTGTTCCTCTCCCTGTCTCTATTAATAATAAATGACAATACTAATTTGTGTTTGATGTCACTAATATTGAAGAATAATGTAGTTCTGGAATATAGATTTAAAAATTTCTTTTGAAACTTTATATATTATCTAAAGATGTCCAGGGATAAATAATTGCAAAACAAGGCAAGCATTCGGTAACGCAATTAGAGCAAGTAGGGGTTAAAAAGCAAAGGAAAAGGTGTTGTGGGCAAGCTGGAGAGTTAATTGATGGTTAGAGAAAAACTTCATAGCACTACTATGGGAATAAAAAAAAAACTAGAGAAGTCTAAAACCAATGAGAAAAGACAAGTTGGCTCTTACGAGTAATGTAAGGAAATTCATCATACATGAGCAATCTAAACTTATTCCCTGCCATAGTTCTCCATACCCCTGTCATATGTTATGACATGTGATGCTCTTGATGCACCATGTTGACATGCCAACCTGTGATCACATTGCTTCCTCAACCCAGAATGACTTTTACCTATTAGTCTGCTTAACAAACATGCGTTCAGCATGTAAGATGCAACTTGTATGTCATATGTTACCCCAATTCAGGTAAAACTGATAAGTACTTCCTTTTGACCTTCTCTGTACCCAATAGTTACTTAGATCAGCTCGTAACAGATTATTCCATTTGTTTCTTTATGTTGCTTTTTTTCTAGTAGGCTATAATTTTCTTATGGGCCAAGAAACTAATTCATCTTTGTATGTACTGAGCACAAAAATATATTTTAGATTAGTAGCTAATAGCATGAACCAATGCAGCAAGAAAAGAAGGAAAGAAAGAAAAAAAGAAGGAATGCAAAGAGTCCCATAAATTTAAAAAAACAGCAGGAAAAAATGTTTATTTCACCTAGGTTTACTTAACCTAGGGGGAAAAAGTGTTTTTTTTTTTCAAACCAGTATTCAAAGATGACTGGCTATGAAAAGATTCAAAAAACAAAAGCAAAATAAAAGAAAATACGAAATTTCTGATCACTAAAATATTCACTGCTAATGGAGAAGCTACTACCCTGGAGTCTAACACCATGAATGCAAATATAAGACAGAAGAAAAACAAAATCATGGACTTCACATTCTTTCTTTAACAGTGAGAATTTTCAGATAGAAGACAGCTATCAGATATGTCAATGGAAAAGTAAAAACATGGGTGGATACATACACTACCGTTTGGCAGGAGGCTAGAAGATGGTTTGCATTCCTTGAGTCATAATTTGGTCCTACGAGGTGGATTTCTTTCACCCGTTTATTTTTCCAAGTTGTAGTTACTTTTCAGGCATCAGTGATTCTCTGAGTATACCAGTCTGAGTCCTGGCAATAGTGATTCCTAAGGCCATCAGAGCTCTGCATTCCAGCATCAATCACATGAGAAGTTAATTGGCACCAAGACCCTTTTCATTATGAAACACCCAAGAGAAAATGCTTTTTAGTGAATTTGAGTCAGAGCTAGCAGTCAGTCTTGAAACAAACAAAATACTGTCAGTAGTCTCATTATATGAAATTATCAATTGAAACTGGGTGTTAAGACCTACCATTGGGCAAAACCAAACAAATAAATTTGCTAGCTGCTGAGACACTCTGGGGGTTTTAATATTCAGCCATCAGGAGAGAAGGGATAAAATAAATATCTCTTATTAGATAGTCCTCATGATCAGGACTTGTTATTTAACTCATTGCAAAATTGTCAAACTCTGGTTTTCTAAGGTGAAACTAGAACAAATATTTTATGGTTAGAGCCTGTCTCTTTCTTTAATTACCACCCTCAATGTATATTCTGCATAGCTAAGAAAGAAAAGAGGGTGAAATGTATATTCATTCAATTCAAATAGACTCATTTTAAATAACTATTGAGTGTTATAAAGTGTACAGAGACCTTCAAACAATATAAATAGGAATATTATTCTGTCTCTGTTCTCAAGAGCTTATAAACAGTAGTTGTGGAAGGGAAAGATAACACTGAAATATATAATTAAAGCAAGGAAGAAAATGATAACTTCAGAGTTATAACTATTTTATAGGGGCTCAAGGAAACAGGATTCTCATCACTCTGAGGATGAAAAAAAGGATAAAATATAAGAACATAGTTAATTGAAAATGTGACATGGATGTTGAGGAAGAAAAAAGATTTGAAAAGCCAAAGGAGACCTTCAAAAATAGAATAGAATGAACATTCGGGCTGGGAACTATCAGATAGCATCTACATCAGTTCACTGTGAATGAACCAGGGGAAGGTGAGGACGGAAAGAAGGGAAGATTAGAAAGATGAGGTTAATCACATTGTGGAGGACACCAAGTTCAAGAGGAATGAAGCCACATTTACTTTAGTATCCAACAGGGACTTTTTTTTTTCTTTTGAGACATGGTCGCACTCTGTTACCCAGGGTGGAGTGCAGTGGCATCATGGTAGCTGACTGCAACCTCAAACTCTTGGGTTCAAGCAATTCTCCTGCCTCAGTCCTCTGAGTATCTAGTATGACAGGCATGCACAATGATGCCCAGCTAATTTTTCTATTTTTAACAGAGATGGAGTCTTGCTCCTGCTTAGGCTGGTCTTGAATTCCTAAGCTCGAGCAATCCTCCTGCCTCAGCCTCCCAGAGTGCTTGGATTACAGGTGTGAGCCACCACACCTAGCCCCAAAAGGGACTTATTGGTGGCTTTTGCGACAGCAAATAACATGTATTAATGATAAAATGATTAGAGTTGCATTTAGGAAGATTAATTTAGGCACGATTTGAAGAGAAAAATGAGGGCTCACAAGACAGAAGGTCTTGTCGAGAATGTCAAGGTAAAAATCTAATGAAAGCCTGAAATTCAACTGGAAAGTAAAATTAGGAAGCAGGAAACAACCATAGCATTAAAGGAATTTGATAAATTATTGAATGCAGATGTTGAAGATAAAAAAGTAATCAAAGATCAATTCAAGATTTTCTTTTTTTTACATAATGGTGATAACACTAACAGAAGTAGGACAAGGGGAACTTTGGAGCGGGAAGTGAGATAGAAGTGACATTAGATTAGATTCTTTAAATTTTTATTTATTTATTTACTTAATTTCAGCATATTACAGGGGTACAAATGTTTAGGTTACATATATTGCCTTTGCACCACCTGAGTCAGAGCTTCACACCATCCCCCAGACGGTGTGTACTGCATTCATTAGGTGTATATATATCCATTCTCTCTTTCCCCCTCCCATCTGCCTGACACCCAGTGAATGTTATTATTGTATGTGCTTTTAAGTTAATACCAATTTGGTGGTGAGTATATGTGGTGCTTGTTTTTCCATTCTTCTGATACTTCACTTAGTAGAATAGGCTCTAGCTCCATCCAGGTGCTAGATCACCATTGTTTTTTGTGGCTGAGTAGAACTCCATAGTATAAATATACCACATTTTATTAATCCACTTATGTATCGATGGGCGCTTGGGTTGTAAAAAAAAAAAAAAATTAGATTTTTTTTTTTTGAGACAAAGTCTCGCTCCATTGCCCGGGCTAGAGTGAGTGCCGTGGCGTCAGTCTAGCTCACAGCAACCTCAAACTCCTGGGCTCAAGCAGTGCTCCTGCCTCAGCCTCCTGAGCATCTGGGACTACAAGCATGCACCACCATGCCTGGTTAATTTTTTCTATATATTTTTAGTTGACCAATTAATTTCTTTCTATTTATAGTAGAGATGGGGTCTCGCTCTTGCTCAAGCTGGTTTCAAACTCCTGACCTTGAGAGATCCACCCGCCTTGGCTTCTCAGAGTACTAGGATTACAGACATGAGCCACCGCGCCTGGCCAAAATTAGATTTTTGATATGTTGATTGTGAGGTAATGTTTGATCATATAGGTGAGACTCTCTAAAAGTTTATGTGTGGGTAGGGACTTTGAAAAGTAATCAGGGCTAGAAATAAAAATTTGGGGTTTTTGGCCTACTGGTAATAAAATAATGAGAGGTTATAAGTTCACCAATGAAAAGAATGTAGTGAAGAAAGAGAGGCCAACAATAGGAACTTTGAAAAAGTAGGCAACATGAAAGAACAGATGGGTAACATAAGCAGAAAACAGAAACTAAGAAAAATCAAGACGAAATGCTAGAAATCAGAAACACTGTAATAGACATGAAGAATATCTTTGATGGGCTCATTAGCAGACTAGAAACAGCCAAGGAAAGAATCAGCAAGCTTGGTTGTACAACATTATGGATATATTAAATGCCACTGGATTTTTTTACTCTAAAATGGTTCACTTTAGGGCAGGGCATGGTGGCTCACATCTGTAACCCCAACGCTTTGGGATTACAAGGTGGGAGGCCAAGGCAGAAAGATCACTCTAGGCCAGGGGTTAGAGACTAGCCTGGGAAACACAGCAAGACCCTGTCTCTACAAAAAAATGAAAAAATTCACCTGGCATGGTGGCATGTGCCTATAGTCCTAGCTACTTGGGAGATTGAGCCAGGAGAATCACTTGAGCCTGAGAGTTGGAGGTTGCAGTGAGCTGTGACCACACTATTACACTTTAGTCTGGGTGACAGAGCAAGACTGTTTTTCACACACACACACACACACACACACACACACACACACACACACACAGAGAAAAGGTGAATTTTATGCTATGTGAATTTAACCTCAATAAAAAAATTAAAAAGATGGAGAAAGATATACCACACTAACACTAATCAAAAGAGTGCTGGAACAGTCATTAATTTTATACAAAGTAGGCTTCAAAACAAGGAAAATGATCAGGGATAAATAGGAGCACTATATATCTTAAAAGAGTTAATTCTCCAAGAAGACATAAGAATGTTTCTAAATGTTTTGCACCTAACAAAGGAGAGTAAAAATATGTGAGGGAAAAAATGAGGGAACTGCAAGGAGAAATGGACAAAGTCACTATTACAGTTGGATATGTAAACACCTCCCTCTCAGTACTGATAGCTCTAGCAGGCAGAAAATAAGTAAGGATATAGTTGACTTGAAAAGCACCATCAATCAACTTTGTCTGATTAACATTTATAGAATAATTCATTTGCCAACAGCAGAATATACATTCTTTGCATGCCCATGTGGGACATTCACCAAGATAGACCACATTTCTAGTGTGGATACCAGACAAAGTATGTTCTCCAACCAAAACGGAATCAAGCAAGAACTTAATAACAGAAGGATAGTTGGAAACTCCCCAAATATTTAAAAACCAAGCAACACAACTCTAAATAAAACAGAGGTTAAGTATAAGTCCAAAGAGAAATTAAAATATTTTAATTAAATAAAAATTAAAATATACCTTCAAATGCTATGTATCAAAGGCAGTGCTTACAGAGAATTTCATGACATTTAATGTATATATTAAATACTTAAAAAAAATAGAAGCAGAGGGAAGACTTCACAACTCATTTTATGTCAGCATTATTCTATTACCAAAACTAGGTAATGGCATTACAAGAAAGGAAAATTATAGCTGTATATCTCTCATAACATATATACAAAAATCTTTAATAAGATACTACTATCAAATCAAATTCAACCTTGTGCAAAAAGAAGTACCTACCACAATCAACTGGGATTTATTCAAGGTATGTAAGGCTTATCTTGGCATGGTAAGGTTTAAACTTTTCATAAGGAAGGCAAGGCTTAACTTTTGCAAGTTAAAGAATTTAATCTACCACATCAATGAGCTATAAAAGAAGTCATATGGTTATGTCAATAGATATCAAAAAGGCATTTGACAATATCTATAATAAAAACTTGGAGGAAACTAAGAACAAAAGAGAAATTTTTAACTTGACAAATAACACCTACAAATTATCTGCAGCTGGTATCATACTCAATGGTGACAAACTTGGCTCTCTCCCCTAAGATTGGAAACTAAGTAAGGATATCCTTTTACCATTGCTATTCAATATTTTTAGCTAGGTCAATATGACAAGGGAATAAAATAAGGGTATATAGGTTGGGAAAGAATAAATAAAACTGTCTTTCTTTTCAGATAACATGACTGTTGATGTGGAAGCTCTCAAAGCATGAAGAAAAGCAAAAAACAAAAACAAAAAAATCTCCTAGAACTAATAAGCAACTACAGCAAGGTTGCAGCATAACTACTAAGCTAATACAGAAAAAAATGATTGCTTTTCATGAACAATTGGAATTTGAAATTTGAAAAATACCATTTATAATAGCACCAAAAGAGAGAGAGAGAGAGAGAGAGAGAGAGAGAGAGAGAAACAGGCATAAATCTAACAAAATATGTGTTAATTTAGAAGACTAAATATGTCTCAATTTAGAAGACTACAAAACTCTGATGAAAGAGATCAAAGCTCTAAATAAATGGAGATACAGTCTGTGTTCATGAATTGGAAGATTCAATAATTTAAATATATCTTCTCTTCCCATCTTAATCTATAGATTAAATACAATCCCAATCAAAATTTTAGGAAGTTACTATGTAGATATAGACAAACTAATTCTAAAGTTTATGTGGAGAAGCAAACACAATACTAAAGAATAAGAACAGAGTTGGAAGATTCACACTACCTGATTTGAACCACGTCATCAGTTCAATATTGACAGTGAAAAGTCATGCTGGTAGTATACACATTGGTTATGATATGTGATGAAAATGTCACTTTACCTTTGTAGTCTTCCTTTCAAAAACTCGTAACTCCAGTCTAATCATGAGAAACACACCAGACAAATTCAATTTGAGGGTCATTCTACAAAATACCTGACTCAAACTCCTCAAAACTCTCAATATAGTGAAAAACTAGGAATGTCTGAGACACTGTCACAGCCAAGAGAAGCCTAAGGAGATACGATGATTAAATGCGATATCCTTGACAGTTTTTTTGGTATATTCTGGAACATAAAAGGAACATTAAGTAACAACTAAAAAATTGGAATAAAGTATAGATTTTAGTTGATACCAATATCAGTTCATTAACTATATAGAATGTACTGTACTAATGTAAGATGTTACTAGTAGGGAAAAATGGGTGTGGAGTAGGTGGGAACTCTCTGTATTATCCTTGAAATTTTTCTGTAAATCTAAAACTATTTTAGATAAAGTTTATTTTACAAATAAAATTAATTTTGGGGTGATATCTGTCTGCTTAGAGACAGAAGAGACCCTAGCCACAGTCTTTGATCCATAGAACAACTCCATTGTTTGATTAAGAAATGAGTACTTGATAACTATAAGAGAGAAATAAATAGCCAGTGAATCAAATCAACATTCATATCTCTGTGTTATTGACGTCTAAAAAGAGGTATTCTGTCTGCTCACATCAGAAAAACGCTACGTAAGCCAGCACTGGAATCATTTAATCTTAAATAAATTCCCAATCTTCTCGTGCTTAAGTTTTCTTATCGATGAAATAGGAATTAATGTAGCACTTCTTATGAGTGTCGGAAGGACTAATGGGTTAATGCTGGAGAGTGTTTAAAATGGTGTCTGGCAGAAAATAAGCACTCAATTCATCCTCGTCATCAAGTAAGTTATGAAATGTAAACTTGAACATGCGATTATTGCATGTGGAATCTTTCCTGGTGTCTTTAAAGTTGCCATGGTTTCCCTTACTTCTCAGGCTCCGACACCTTTCACAAGCAAGATTTGTATAAGCCCAAGAGGCATGACCAAAAACGTGTGTGCTATGATCACCTATGTTCTTCCATGAAGTCACTACCGTGTTTTTCCTCTGCTGTTGCTTTGAGACCTATTATTTCTAAGAGAAAAAGAAAATCAAGTACAATATAAATACTCAGGTTGGTTTAAAGACAAAGATATCCTTCTGATAGTAACACAAGGTAACATGACTTTTTGTTTGAATTTTCTCTTTCTGCTCTCAGACAAGGGCAAAGCATAAAAGGAATATTCAGGACATGATAGCTGTTCTCCAAGGATAAGTTATGTGTGTGACATTCCTTTCCAGTTGTCACTTTCCTTTGTGTCAGCTTGGAACAAACTGACAGAATCACTTAATCCATGCAATTCAAATGATCAAATATTGAATTATGTAACTTTAAGGTATTTTACCACTCTGAGATTCTGTGACTTCTGCCAAAGAAGGTAATATTGGGAAAGGGTTCATTAGATTTTATGTCCTTGTGGTAGTAATTGGGGTTATTTTTCAGGCAATAATAATTAATGTCACAATTAGAAAAACAGATCCTTATGTCCATTAATGATGGGGTCTAATATTCTGAGGTATTCTGATATTGTGAAATATATATTTGGTCTTTGTCCCTATTTCCTGGCATATAACTCCTAAAATCCTAGAAATCTTCAAAGTGATAAGAGTCTTCTTTGTGGTAATGAGTTAACTAATGGCTGGCAGCCCCTGGTTAGCTATAGGATGGGGGCTGGTCACAGGAAAGACCAAGGCAAGACTGATGAGAGGATTGGGACTTTCTGCCCACTTCCCAACCTTCAGGGATAGGAGAAGGGCTAAAGACTAAGTTGATGACCAGTGGCCAGTGGTTTAATCAATCATGCCTACATAATGAAACTTCCACAAAAACCAAAAGTACTGGCTTCAGAGACCTTCCACATAGCTGAACATGGGGGTGTTCCTGGAGAGTGGTGGACCCAGAGGGGGCATGGAAGCTACATGCCACTTCCTACATGTCTTGCCCTATGCATCTCTTCATCTATACCCTTTGTAATATCCTTTATACGAGACTGGTAAATAAATCAGCTTCCCTGAGTTCTGTGAGCCTCTCTAGGAAATTAATGAAGTCCAAGGAGAGGGTTGTGAGACCCTCGATTTATTCCTGGTTAGTCAGAAGTACAGGTAAAATAATCTGGAGCTTGCAATTTGCATGGAAAGTGGGCAAAGACAGTCTTATATGACTGAGCTCTCAAGCTGTGGGATCTGACACTATCTCCAGACAGATAGTGTCAGAATTGAATTAAATTAGAGAACACCCAGCTGGTGTCCACTGAAGAACTGAGAGCTTGCTTGCTGGTGGGGAGACATCAGAAGCAAGTTATGAGGCTCTAGTGGAAGTTATAGAAGCAAGTTATGAGGCTCTAGTGGAAGAAACTGAGTTTATTTATTCCTCTATATTTTACACTGGAATCATTTAGCAATAATTTCTTTTTGTATTAATGCCTTTTCTAAATGTAAGAACAGTGCTTGGAGGAGGATTTTTGAAAGACAGTCAATAATTTTGAAGGTTTAAATACCAAATGTAAATATATATGCATATATCCATGCATGTGTATATATACATATATAAGATTTAAGTAGAACAATAATACATTTATTAATAATCATTACCTGAAGATGAGAATGATGATTAATTGCTCTTCCTTAATGTTCCGGGACAAGAGAAAATAACTGTTGGCAAACCATTGGAAATTTCAATTTAGTGTCTGAAAAACGTTTTCTGGAAGACTAATGACATTGAAGTGAGTGTCAGTGTAGAGATAGTTTTCTGAAGAGATAATCTGAAATTGGAATAGATGTTCTGATAGGATGTCTCCTGGGTGGTTATGAAAGTTTAGAGGATGGGCTGATTGACTCATCCACAATTGTCAAATACCTGTCAACATCCAGATAGAAACAGCTGTTGCAAATCCTTTGTGAACTGGAGCAGAGATAAATAAAAATGTTAAAACATATTCTCAGTTAAACAGGATGCTACATCCAAATACTATCATATACTTTAATTTTAGTGGTTTCTAATTTCCAACTGTCACTATATCAGAGGTAAATACATATGTATTATTTCAAAGTTTGTTGTGGTCTGGTCCTAAAAACAGCAGAACCAAACCAATACATATTTATTGGCCCCCTCTATATGGCAGGTATTTCTCTCTATACTGGAAATATAGCAGTGAAGAAATCATTCAAACGTGCCTGCCTTCATGACGCTTACCTTATAGTGAGGAGATGAGATTAACAATTTTTTTTAAAAAAGATATGTAATATAATAGAGGATGAAAAAGGCCTGGAAGGAGAATAAGAAGTTTGTGTGTGTCGGTGAGGGATATTACTATAATTTTAAGCAAGATGGTGAAGGAAGGTCTTCAGGAGGATGTGTTAGAATCCAGAAGCAGATGAGGAAGTAAGTCATGGATATACAAGAGGAGAGGCAGAAAGAACAGTAAATGTAAATGCTCTGAGGTGGGGATTTTGAAAAGGAGAGTGACATAATCTAACTCTTTTGCCTTTTTTCTTTTCAGGCATTCCCTAAGTGCTGCATGAGAACAAACAAAAAGGTGGTGCAGGGGAAGCAGAAAACAGAGAACAGTTGAGAGTTATTTCAATCATTACTATAATGATCTTGAATTGGGTCAGAATGACAGCAGCAAATGCGGTAAAATATAGTCAGAATATATTCTGAAATGGAACTGCTGATGGGTTACAGGTAACGTATGAGAGGAAAGGAAATTGAACAACCAGAAGGGTGACATTGCCAAAAATGGAGACAGGGAAGACCACACAAAGAATGTATTTAGGAGGAAGATCTCAAGTTCAGTTTAGGTATTTTAAATTGAAGATGCTTAAAAGATGTTCAAGTGGATGAAAGAAGCTCAGGGAGAGAAACTAAATTTTGGCCGATAATGATATTTAAAACCATGATACTAAATGAGATTAGATGAAATTGCCTAGACAATGAGTAGGTGAAAACAGCCACATCCCTGAAGCATCAAAGCAGTAAGAGATCAGAGAAATGGGGGATGAACACCAGCACAGAGAGCGGGAGAGATGATGATAGAGAAAAACAGGTGAGATGTCCTGAAAGTGAAGAAATCACAGAAAAGGAGGAAGTGATTAGCTGTCAAATACTGCAGGTTGGTCAAAGATAACAAGGATGACAAATTGACCACTGGATTTAGCACATTGTAGGAAACTAGTGACTTTGCCAAAAACAACTTCTGTAGAGTAGTAAAGATGAAAAAAATTCAAAAGAGATGTGAAATTTTAAATAATATTTCTGGTAACTACTTATGAAATCAAAATATTTTTAAAAGTAAAGAAGGTAGGGTACAAAATATTGTTAAGTGGGAAAATAAACAATCAACAATCATGGTATGTGATGCATGTTAATAGCCATCTACCAGCTAGAAATCTGATGTAAAAGGAGTTGGAATGGACATAAAACTGATGACCAGAAAAACAAACAAAACAGTAAGTACTGAAATTTATCCTGTTGACATCTATTGGCTTAAAATTTCTGCTTATATGCCATGGCATGAAGCAGAGTCTAATATTAGTATGGAACATGGAAGAAAATTTATCTGCTAAGCTTGCCTTGAAGCATCAGTTTTAAATTTTCCCAGGTTGAGATGAGCATGGAAGTTGAGGCTATAGCCAGCAAGGAGGAATACTGGCACATTGGCATATTTCTAGAAAATACTGAGAAAATGGGCCTTATATTTGGCACATTGTGCATGTCCCATAAAATGAAGAAAACAAATTAAAAACAAACTCTGACAATTATGAGAAATTTAGAAAGTTTTCTTTTACTCAAATATGGGTAAAAAATCAAAGTTAACAGTATCTAAGAGTCAAAATCAAGTCAACAACTATTTACAGAGTATCTACTATTATGAAAGGCAATGTGCTAAGGCCTTGTAGAATACAAATAGCACACAATATATCACAGATTCTGTCTTCAATGAATTTGCAGTCCATGTGAAGAAAAAAGAAAAAAAAAACGTAAATTCTAAATAATTATATGCAATTTAAAATATAGTTAAAGAGAAAAATCTTATGGTTGTCCTAAGTAGTGCCTGTTTAATAATATAATCAGTGAGGCTTTCAATATTATAGGATACTTGGAAGAGAAAGGATTGATTCAATTTAGTAGGCTTTGTGGAGCAGGTCAAATTTGATTCTGTTATTAGACACAGTCACTCTGCTCCTGATACACAACATCAAATGGGAAAACATACGAACACATAATTGCAAGGGAAATGCTAACCAATAAAACGAAGGCATATGAATAGAGTGACAGAAGCAGATAACTTTATTAAAAGGATTACAAAGAGGTTTCATAGATCCAGGGCTGTGAGTTGAGTTCTGAAGAATAGATAACATCTGGAAAGGAAAACAACAGAACAGAAGCAAAAATAGCACCAAGTCTTTTTGCAGGACAGTGAATACACTAAAGCAAGTATTTGTGGAGAATAATTTCTCATTGGAAGTATATGATAAAATAAATGTTGCAGAGTTATTTATTTGATGATGATGTCAGCAATAAACCAAAGAGAGAAGAGACTTGTAAGAGGTCATCAGAGTAATTCTTAGTAAGTATTTATCTTTATTTAAATCCCAAATATATTTGTGAACATTTTGTTTGGCTACTTCAATAAAGATATATGTCTATGTATGTACAAGCGTATAAATATAAAATAATCAAGTGCTACCTTTCCCAAACACTATGTGGCACCTTACTTAAATAGCAAATATGGTATTTAGGGGCTAATAGCTCTGCCTGGACTTTTAGTCCTATAAACTAGCATACTATCCAAATACAATTTTTAGAAACTGAAAGTCATCAATAACAAAATGTATAGTGAGAACCCATCAAAAATATGTTTAAGTCATTAATGAGGAAACCAACAGAATCTTTAAGCTACTTCAAAAAACGCTGAAGAGATTCACATAGTCAACTTAGAAAGTTGGGAAACTTAGAAAGTTGCTGGAAAAAGTTTGTCAGACAACAAAAATGACTAATGTCCTACAGGGTAGTAAAATAGTAACCTTTTCTATTAGACAGAAAATCATTTGCATCCCTTGACAGGTAGAGTCTTGTTAAAGTAAACGGATAATTGAACAGAGTCTGGGCTTAATCATAAGTAGTGAATCAACCTAAAGCACATCATACAGAGAAATTATCTTTGTCTATTAGACAAGATTCCAGTATGATATTGAAAGGGCATGCAGTCACCCTTTTTACTTACAAATTTTGGGGTAGTTTTTAACAGACTTTCCTTGTGGTCATAAAAAGTTGTCAGAGATTATTTTGTTTATCAACTAAAAGGCTGGCCTCATTGTGTTTTGGTTTGATTCATTTATATAGTCCAGCAAAAGGTATTGAGTAACATGCATACTTGTCCTTTGTGAATGGCCATGAAATCTAGAGTTACACAGAGTGAAAACTACTAAGCCCATTGAATTAAATTCTGTGTGGAAGTTTCATCAAGAATATAGGATTGATTTTTTTTTTTTTTTTAAGACAGGGTTTCCCTCCGTTGCCTGGGCTAGACTGCAGAGGCATCATTATAGCTCACTGTAACGTCAAACTCCTGAGGTCAAGCGATCCTCCTGCCTCAGCCTAGTAGCTAGGACTACAGGATGCGCCACCATGCCAAGCTAACTTTCTTGTTTATTTGTTTGTTTGTCTTTGTAGAGACGAGGTCTTGCTATGTTGCTCAGGCTGGTCTCAACTCCTGGCTTCAAGCAATCCTCCTGCCTTGGCCTCCCACAGTGTTGGGATTACAGGTGTGAGCCACTGTGCCAGGCCAGGATTGAACTTTTAAAAATCTCTATTATTTGCTCTTCTTTCTCAAGTTTAGGATTCAAACAAGAAATTCATCCACCAGCTTTGCTTGCAGTGTACGTATTGTTGGTAAACTCCTCTCCTTGAGGTCTTCAAAATCTGCTGGATTCCTGATCTGTCAAAAAATGATTTTCCTTAATATCTGTAAGGCAGGAATCCTATTATACATCAGTCTTCTGGAAGGGCTTTTTAGACACCGGTCTCATACATGAAATAGAAGGCCTGAATTGTGGACTTTTCTCATGTGAATAAGTGAAATCTATTCTCACTGTGTCCTTGGTCACACAATTGATTTGTCTAATTCTATTTTGGGGGAAAAGGAGGACATAATCTTAGTGAACCTATGCAAATAACTATTAATATGTTGCCATGAAAAGCAGAGACTCAGCAATTGTTCCCCTCTGCTGAGATGTCAGTGAGAAAAAGATACTGTTAAAAAGCATCATTTCAGTTTGCTAAAGTATATTCTATTACAAAATAGAGATGCTCATTTATCCATCATAAAATAGTACATTGATAAATGTAATCAATATTACTCCAAATTGAATAAATAACCACATTTAGATTTTCCTCATCACTTCCTTCAGTTATACTTAATCAAGTCTTGTTCCATTAGATCTTGGGTCAGCAATGACCCAAGCTTTCATGAAGTTGTCTACTTTTGACTAAAAAGAGTTTTGGAACTCTAGAACCAATTCCCTGGTAAAGTCTTATAGCTGTCGAAGTGATGTCAGCTTAGAAGCTTGTGGCCAAGAGTCTACACCTTGAAGTATCTGGTATAGGCTTTTCTATGAGGTCCTGAGAATATGCTTCTTTGTTGAGGACGAAATTTCTAAATTGTAGCTTATAATAAGTCTTCAGGCAAATATGAAATAAGCCATCTGTTGATCATAAGACCAAATGGCAGTGATCAATTTATTACATTAAGCAACATGATAAGATTCAATGGGAGTACTATTCTCTGTGTGGGTTATAAAACATAATGATATCATAAAGATTTGCTCTATATTTCTTTTGAAGGTAAGACATACTATGAATGACGGCACTGCCTCAGTCCTGGAGCCTCACAATTATTTCCATAATGGGGACCATCTCTGAAACATATTTATATTAATAGTATTTTCCTGTATGAAACTAAATTAGTGAAGGCGAGATTCTCTTGATTTGACAGCTCTTCTCAAGCAGTTCTTACAATAGGGTAGAGCTCATTAAGAAAACTCGAGCCTATCAAACAACCCAATTATTACTAATATTCCTCCTTTAATAAGATAAAAGAAGAATCTTTGTAGTTATCCAGGCACTTCAGGAATACCCCAACCATTATTTAGGTATAAAGATATCTTGAAAGAAAAATATTTTTTTGAATGTAGGATCTGATCTTAGAAGGGCAAAATCAAAGGAATTATCAGAGGAGATTAGATCCTTGATTAAGAGAGGAGCATATAGGTGCCTAAGAAAATAAATGGCTGTAGCCTGGCTACCTGTTAATCATAATGTCAAAAGAATATTTTAAAGTAGATACAGCAAAAGGTAAACTAATTATAAGAGACCTCAGCTCTTTCAGAAGTAACTTTTAAAAAAATAATCAAGGGCAAATAATCAAAGCAAGGAAAATGCACAAGCAGTTATTCTGACGAAGTGCAGAATCTCTGTTGTCTGCACAATTACACAAAAGCTAAAAAGTCACCTTTTATTATTTCTCATTCAGAGGCGTTAAATACTCTAAGACCAATTTGTCATTTTAACAGAGAGAAAAATCCAAGTTCTAGTGTTGCAATAATATGACCTTTTACAATAGAGGATTCACAAACCCTTTTTCCCCTTATGAACAAACTCATGAAAACTGCACCAATACTTTTCATAGCTTCTTTTCAGCCTCATACTTTTGGGGTATTAGAATCCCAGACAAAGGAAGTTTATTTTCCTTATTCAGTGTTCTATACCCACTCAAATTCTGTTGTCCGTTATAGTCTTCCATATTCTGCAACAACCTGACACATTATTTTAGGACAAATTATTTCCTTTTTCCTTTGAAAACCAAAAACACATTCCATTACCTTGCATACACAATTGTAATTATTTGCCATTATTTTTTCCATGTTGAATCTCATCTACCCATGCTAATTTCAACTTTTAACCAAAGTACTAAGTTTTGCTTCACAGCAAAAAATGGCAGACAGCTAACTGGGAACAATCTGTCTTGCCCAAATATATTGGCAGACCAGAGAACCTCAAGAGTGTACATTGTATAACCTCTAAAATCACACATTCGTTTCACACTCTTAAAGTGGCAAAAATAATAATGTTCATGAACATTTCTCAGAGGTTGCTCTGTAACATTTTAAAATACAAAACTATGCTTTGTGACCAAATTTTCAGCATACTATGTTCCTTAGAAGTTATTTATGCTTCCAAAGATTATGCATTGATTAATTTTGATATTAATCCAGATCTTAAATTTAACTCAGGATTTTGGAGACTTTGTTTAGATTGACAAACAAAAACATAACACAATCACTATTGATGTGTAAAGTTTGTAAGAGTTATAATTTGATTAATTGAACATATAATTTTAGGTTTTTATAATCTTTAAAATTTATATGCAAGAATGTTAGTTCATCTGAGCAATAAGCCAACATAGAATTTTAGGACATTCACATTAGCAATTTCTTCATGAGAAAACAAACTGAAATCTTAAAAAAAAGGTTTCCTATATTTTACATTCATAATAAGAAAAAAGACATATAGCTGTTTTTAAAACTGACATTATCAGCCAATCTCATTTTTCCAAGAATTCAGTTTGAGCATACAAATGTGATTTGTTATATAAAAATATTTCTGAGATAACAGTTCAAAAAGAAGTCTCTTTTCCCTTAAAAGCCTACCTGGTTTCTCTCTAGTGGGATTCCTCATTTGAAACACAGAACAAAGAAAATGATTTGAGTAACTATTTTCTCAATTTTCCCTATGATGGTACATAACTATTACTGTTGTAGATGCATCAGAGAGAAGTTAATTAATTATATACAAAGAACGTCTTAGGAAATTAGAGCTTCATTCTCTGGTGGAGGGGAGAAACCAATAAGTACATATACCAACTAATAGAACTTCCCCCCCTTTTTTTTCCTGGGGATTCTTGTGTTTTCTTATATTTATGTAAACTATATATTTGGTAATATCCTTTTAACACAATGACACTTGGACAGATGAAAGGTAGATATATTTTTGTTATTTATAGTTCCAAAAAGAAAAGGCTGCCAGGCATGGCCATGCAGGTGGTTGTACCCTGGGACAGGTGACAGCAAGCTGGAGTTATAAGGGGCAGCTCAGGTATGGCAAACCTGGTGGGGTTAGCTGGGGTTCACAGGTCTGTGGACTGGCTAATTTGAATAATTTTGGTGGGCTCTGAGGTTTAGGGGATATCCCTAATTTTCTGGTAGCCCGGGGTGATTAGGGAGGGTGTGTGATGGCTGGGAGCTGGACAGCCTGGTAGAAGAAGTGGCTGAGCCACTGGATCAGCTAAATAAGAAAGGGAACTGACCGGCCTCCAAACAGGGCCTCAAAATGGAGTCAAGATATTACACTTTATTAGTCTCTATAAACTAATAAGAATCAGAGATCCTTAATTTAAGATAATTTATAATTCTACTTATGAATATGCTTTGAAAGTAGGAAAATATTTGAAATTCACATGATAAGAAGTAAAGGCTTTTCTTAACTATTGGCATGTGGGCACTCATGTTTACCCAGCTCAGGCTGCCATAACAAAATACAGCAGTCTGAGTGGCTACAACAAATAAACAACAGAACTTTATTTTTCTTACAATCCTGGAGGCTAGAAGTATGAGATCCGGATGCCGGCGTGGCAGGATTTTGTTGAGGGTCGGCTTCCTGGCTTTCGGATGGCCACCCACCTCCTCACTGTTTTCTCCCATGGTGGAGGAGAAGCGAATTCTCTAGTGTCTCTTCCAGTCTCATCGTAAAGGTCATCGCCTCATGATCTCATCTAAACTGAAATGCCTCCCAAAGTCCCCACCTCCAAACACCGTCACATTGGGGGACAGGGCTTCAGCATATGAATTTAAGGGAAACACAATTCAGTCCACAGCAGACAACATGCAGCTTCAGATCAATGACCTCAGTCATGGATCAAAAATAAATGCAGTGAAATGCTCTACTGCTAAATCCAACAATCTGTTCTTAACCGTCATTGCACTTGACCTGCTATCAGCCTTTGGCACAGCTCTCTCATTTTCTACATATTTTAATACTTACTCCCTTTTTACTTCACCTAAGTTAATATTCTTCGTCCCAGCTCATCTAAAGGAAAGTCTAAAGTGCAGATTAAAGCATCTCTAAAGCAACAACAGGAACAAAAAGTAAATGCAGGACACAAAATCTTGCTACCCCAGATCCCAAAGTCCAGATTTCAAAAGTTACATCCAGTTAGCATGACATACTTTCTCAATTGAATTAAGTTTACATATAGGCAAACACGCTATGCAGGAAAGAGTTAGTATGGCAGGTCTGATGTTTCCCAATTCACACATTTCTGTAGAAGGACCTGCTTGTAGGGCTGACCTTGGCTGACTTCAAGGAATTTGGCTTTTGCAATGTTCCCTTCATGACTAATTAATAAAGTTGTTTTGCATGCCTGGGGCACTGAACCCTGCCATGCCAGCTTGTCTAGATTGTTTGTGCAAATGATGTGATTTATGATGAACATCTGCCTTCCTCCTGAGGATTTGGGCTTTTGGTAATTGTAGCTGATAGTTCAGGTACAGAGTACCTGCATGAACAACTTCCAATAAAGGCCATCAGCTCAGTGTCTTAAGCAGGCTTCCATGGACAGAAACACTTGCCACAGTTCATTGCTGGAAGAAGAAGCATGTTTTATGTTCCCCCCTGATAGAGAACTTTGGAAGTTGTCCTGGATCCCTCCAGACCTCTTCTGACAAGGCTTTCTTCTTTGCTCATTCTGTTTTGTCTATTCAGTGTAATAAACTATAGCCATGAGTACAATTAAGGCCACTGGAGTCCTGTGAGAACTTCTAGTGAATCACCGAACGTGCGGGTGATTGGAATTCACAGGAAATACATACAAACAAAAGACTGCAAACCAGATTTCCTATAGTCTTTCACTCTTAAAGAACAGATGCCCAGCATTTCAATAGGTACCACCAAAACTAGATTCCCAAATATTGTTGCTGCTAATGGAGAACACCTTATTGGTTTTATACAAACCAAAACCAGAGCCAAAGTTGGTCATGAACCAGAAACAAAAAACAAAATAGCAGAGTCAGGGGAAAAATAACTTAGCAAAAGTAAATTGCTATTGCCACTTTTGATTCAGTTTGGAAGAGCAAACTAAAGAACAGATAAAGCTGTTTCAAGGAGCACTTGAAGAACAGAGGTTTATATAATCAATAGAGAATGACACTCAAATAAGTTTTCTAAGTGAGAAACAAAACTAGTTAATGTGCTACAGGGCAATAAAACCATAACCTTTGGAGTTGTCTCTTCCAGCTGACAGAAATCATTAGTATCTCTTCCAGACAAATATTAATATGTAACTGTACAGGATCTGGGCCTTAATCAGTGTTACATCGTGACTCAGAGGTACAACCTGAGAAATTATATAATTCTTAAGCAGATCTGTTAGGCAATGCCCCAGTATAATATTGCAAAGATACAGTATTATACTGAGGCATCCTTTTGCTCTGTTTTGAAGTTTTGAATAATTTTTCTTATCAAAGTGATAACAAACATACCTGTAATAAATAATCGTATACTTCATAGTGCACTGATAAGCATATATGGACAGAATTGAAAAAATAGATTTGAATAAGAAATAAAATTTACTTATGCAACCATATTCTAATATTGATAATTTATGACAAAAGATCATTTGGTTCTTTCTAATAAATAAGTTACATTATTAAAAGATTATGCCATATAGATAAATTATTAACACTGAAATAAAATAATGAGTAATATATTTTTCAGGGGGAACATATCACACTGTGTTCTTTGTTATTAAAGGCAATGCAAGAGATATGTGCCACTTTGAGGTAATGAACTATAATGGGAAAGGATTCTTCAATAAGATAAGAATTATAGCTTCATAAAATTTGCTTTCTGCAAAATAATGATGCAATGAGCAATACTTGTGTCTCATCAAAATTTATATGTTGAAGTCTAGTCCAGAATGTGATGGTATTTAGATGAGGATCCTTGGGAGGTAATTAGGCCATGACAGTGGAGTCCTGTGAATGGAATTAATGCTCTTACAAAAAGAAGCTGGAGAGCCAGCTTGTCCTCTTCCCACAATGTGAGGATACAATGAGAATTTGACAGTCTGCATCCCAGAAGAATGCCCTCACCAGAACTGTACCATGCTGGCACCCTGATCTCCTATTTCCAGCCTCCAGAGCTGTGAGGAATAAATTTCTCTTGTTTATGAGACACCTAGTCTATGGAACTTTGTTATATAGCAGCCCAAAGAGAAATGGAGACAGTTACTATATGCTATTCTCAATTGATAATGTAATCTGTAACACCTATGTCCTGTTGTCATATGATTCCTCAAAAATAAAAACAGCTTTCAGGCAGAGTAGAGATAAGATAAGATGATAAGATTGGATGGCATAGAAGAAAGCAGTAGAGGTCAATGAACTGCCTCATTTTAGGCCAACTGGGGTGGCTCTCGCTTATAATCCTAGCATTCTGAGAGGCCAAGGAGGGTGGATCATTTGAGCTCAAGAGTTCGAGACCAGCCTGAGCAAGAGTGAGACTCCATCTCTATTAAAAAAAAAAAAAAAAAAATAAAGGAAAAGAAAAAGAAAAAGAAAGAAATTAGCTGGACAACTAAAAATATGTAGAAAAAATTAGCTGGGCATGGTGGCACATGCCTGTAGTCCCAGCTACTTAGGAGGCTGAGGCAGGAAGTCCAGGAGTTTGAGGTTGCTGTGAGCTAGGATGAGGCCATGGCACTCTAGCCTGGGAAACAGAGTGAGACTCTGTCTCATAAAAAGAAAAAAGAAAAAAAAAAAAGAATTGCCTTGTTTTGATCAAAAAAAAAGGCTGTGTACTAATAATGTGTTATGGAAAAAACTTAAAATAAGTGGATTATCATTTATGACCTTGGCTATTTCATCAAATCTCTAGAAACTGAATTGAAGTTTAATAAGTTTAATAAACTAATGAAAGGATCTTTGACTTTCCTTGCACCAGGAAACAGAGAACAATGCCTGTGAAATGAAGTGCTCATCACGTGTCTACATCTTGCAAGGAGATTGATAATCCTCCTCTTATTTTCTACATGTATTCCAGCATAAGTACCACCTCCCACATTTCACAGGTGAGCAATGAGCATTTCTCAGAAACTCTTTACATTGATAATGATTAGGGGTTGCTTTTCTCATAATTCCAGTATATTATCGGGCCAGCATATTTGAAAAAGTAGCACAAAAAACCATAAACCTAGGAACTGCTTAATGGAAAGCTAACAGGTAAAAAATATTCAGCAGAAATCCAAAGGTCAAGGGAAAAGCAGAAAACTAGGACTGCGACAAAAAAAAAAAAAAATCTGTTTTAATCCCACTGCATATAAATATATATATTTTATTATTTTTTTCACACTCCACTTTGGAATTACTCAGGAGCCAGTGCCCCCTGCCTGCTCCCCAGCACAGGACAGGGAGGTGTGTGGACTCAGCCAGGCTGCGGGGAATCAGACACCGCATGGTGTAAGGACCCAGGGCCCTTCCTTGTTTCTCAAAGGCTCTCAGCCATTGGAGCCCTGTCTCTGCCCCGGCCTGTGTCCCTGTGCTGGGCTGCATAGGAGGGAGGGGAATTTTGTTGGGAATAAACTCTTTAGAGGAAAAAAAGGTGAAAAGAATCTTTAAAAATAGTTGGTCATTTGCAATTAGAATTTTTTCTTGCTTTTAGATATTTAGTAGGGGAAATGACAGCTACGTCAATGCTGTGACCTTTGAAAAGGCTTATAGTTTTCTGGAAGCTGCTATGGCTGGTTAGTAGAAACAAGATACGGAGCAAGTTGCAAAGATGCTAAAACCACATTATCAAGAATAGGAAATGTATTATAACATGAAAACCCTCTATTTCTTTAGACTTTGGGGGACTGCTCCTATCCTCCCTTCCCTTGTAACACAAGGAATGGCCAAACCTGAGACTCTATGAGGTTGTTCTCCTTAAGCAAAGCTTTACCCCTTTGGGAGAATAACTCCTACCTTCATTTTCCTAAGCATCAGAGAAATGCAAGTCAAAACCATAATGAGATTTTACCTTACACCTGTTAAGACAGCCATTGTAAATAAAAAGAAAACAAAATAAAAACAGAAAATAACAAATGTTAGCAAGGATATGGAGAAATTGGAATCTTTTTGCACTGTTGCTGGGAATGCAAAATGATGCAGTCACTATGGAAAACAGCATATAGGGGTTCTCCAAAAATTAAATATAGGACTACCGTATGATCCAGCAATCCCACTTTTGGCTATTTAGCCACAAGAATTGAAATCAGGATCTTTAAGAGAAATGAGCATTCTTATGTTCATTGCAGCATTATTCATTATAATACACAAAATGTAAAAATAACCTAAGTGTTGTTAAAAAATTAAACTGAATCACATTAATAATTTTAGAGAGTTTGAGCTAATAGCAATTCACGAATTGGATAACGTCCAACTCCGGTTTGTGTCTGGGGTTCTACTGCGGGGGAGCGGGTTTGAAGTAAAGGCTTTTACAGGGTGAACGAGAAAGCAAAGCAAAGCAGTTAATTGGTTACAGTTAAGTTGTCTTATTTAGATTATCCAGGTGGAAATCCCTGGTTTTGTAATTAGAGGTTAGTTGGTGCTTTCTGACTGATTAAGCGTAAGTTTCATTTTCTTCCAAGTTAGTTACTTACAACAAATGCATTCAAGTTGGGTTTTGGCTTGCTTTCATAGGAACCCAGGGCCCTGGAGCTGCCTCAGTCTAATGACCACCACCTATTTAATTATTTTAACAATGTTTATGGACAGATGAGTGAATAAAGAAAACGTGGTAAATACATAAAATGGAACACTGTTCAGCCTCTTAGAAAACCCAGGGAAAACTTCTATTTGTTTCATGAAATGATGAAATTTCCTATGATCCAAAATGACAACTTCTGTAGCTTCAATACTTCTCATACTGAAGATCATCTTTAAAATCAGTGGAACATCTTGTGAAAGTAGGTGTTAAACCTTTGTAAAGAAAAGGGCAAAAGAGAGTCACTCTCAAATTTTTAGTGGCCACATTAGTAAACAACTATTACTCAAAGAATTTTTTTTAATGTGAAATTGGTAGCTAACCTTCTCAATAAATTGGGGTATTAAAATCAGTGAGCAAGACTTCTACTTCTGGGAAGATGGAGTAGACATATTTTTCCCTGTTCTTCCCACTAAGTACAACTAAAAACACTGGAAATTATACTTCAAACAAACGTAAGAAGACTGAAGGTGAAAAAAATAAGGCAGACTGGCTAATGACCTTGGGACTCAAAGAACAGCATGGTTTTAAGTCACATGGATTTTTCTCTTTGCCTCATATGTCTAAGCTAAAGAAGCTGGCGATCTGAAATACCAAAAGATGTAGAAAATAAAAGACTCAGTAAAAGTCTATTCTTTGTAGCCAAAGGACCAGGAAAAGAGCAAGCTAGCAAGACAGAAATCTTTTAGATAGTACCTGCTCTATTCCAGCCAGCCGGCACAAAAAAACAAAAAACAAACAACAAAAAAATTGTTTCCACCTTCGTCAGCAAAAGCTGAGTAGGGAAATTAAACTTCTATTTTTGCTAGACTAAAATGGGGCACCCAACTCCACCCATCCCCCATCCCCACTAAACTGGTGTCAGAGAAGCCCAGGTAGAAAGCCAGGACTTTTATGCTCAATGGGCAGGTAATGAATCATCCCTCTCCCTATGATGTCAGTCATGACTACTTGGGGATGCAGAATTGCTATTGGAAAGAAAGTGATCCTTCGTTTTGTTGCAGAGCTATCAGAGAGAGAGCCTAACAGAGAATTAGAATTGTACCCTCACTGGTAATGAGACCACTCCACGCTGGTGTAAGAGGAGGCTATGTGGGGACAATTATGAAGTACTCCTACTCATACCAGCCTGGGAGGCATCAGTGTAGGCTTAGTGGAGAGGCAGAACTTCCACCCTTCCCAGTAGCAATGAGGAGCCTCACCCCCTTACTCTCAGGTGTCAATGGATGTTGATCATGGAGCTTATATGTCTATTCTTACCTGGCAGTAGGTGGTGTTTACATCTTCTCCCGCTAGAATGGTGTCAAAATAAGCCAGCTAAAACAGAAGATTTAAATAAGACCAAGAGTCTCACAATACAACCTCCAAAATATCTGAGTTTCAATTGAACAACAGTTATATCAAGAACCAGGAAGATCTCTAAATGAATGAAAAACAGGCAATCAACAGATGCCAAAATAGACATGACAGGGATGTTAGAATTGCCTGACAAAGATCTTAAAACAGCTATCATAAGAGTTTTCCATGAGCAATTATGAACACGTTAAAGAAAAAATGAAAAAAATATAGAATGTCTCAGAAAGAAATAAAAGTTTTAGCAAAGGTATAGAAGATATAAAGAAGAAGAAGAACCAAATAGAAATTTTAGAACTAAAAATTGCTAATGATCATCTAAGCCTTCAGTAGGTGATAATATTTTTGCTGGTGGAGGGCTTTGACTCAGTGTGATGGATGCTGACTGATCAGGGTGGTGGTTGCGTAAGGTCAGGGCGGCTGCGGCAATGTCTTAAAATAAGACAACAATACCGTTTGCCACACTGACTCTTTCATGAAAGATTTCTCTGTAGCCTGCAATCCTGTTAGATAGCATTTTACAGTAGAAATTCTTTCAAAGTTTGAGTCGGTCCCCTCAAACCCTGCAGCTGCTTTATCAAATACATCTGTGTAATATTGTAAATTCTTTGTTGTCATTTTAACAATATTCACAACATTCAGGCTCCACTTCTATTAATAATTCTAGTTCTCTTGCTATGCCCACGGTATCTGCAGTTACTTCCTTCACTGTTCTCGAACCCTTCAAAGTCATGCATGAAGGTTGAAATCAACTTCCTCAAAACTTCTACTAATTTTGATATTTTGACCTCCTCCTGTGAATCACAAATGTTCTTAATGGTATCTAAAATGGTAAGTTCTTTCCAAAAGGTTTTCAATTTAGTTTGCCCAGATCCATCAGAGCAGTCTCTGTCTATGGCATCTACAACCTCATGAAATGCATTTTTAAATAGCAAGATTAAAATTGAAATGACTCCTTGATTCATAGGTCCAGAATGGAGAACGTGTTAGCAGGTTTGAAAACATTAATCTCCTTGTACATCTCCACTAGAGCTCTTGGGTGACCAATGTACATGTTTAATGAGCATAATATTTTAAAAGGAATTTTTTTTTCTGAGTAGTAGTACTCAATAGTGGGCTTACAATAGTCAGTAAACCATGCTGTAAATAGAAGTGCTGTCATCCATGCTTTGCAGGTTCCTTTCTAGAGCACAGGCAAAGTAGATTCAGCATAATCCTTAAGGGCCCTAAGATTCTCAGAATGATAAATGAACCTTGGCTTTAATTTGAAGTCACGAGCTGTATTAGCCCCTAACAAAAGTCGGCCTATCCTTCAAAGCTTTGAAGCCAGGCATTAACTTCTCCTCTCTAGCTACAAAAGTCCTAGATGGCAACTTCTCCCAATAGAAGGCTATTTCATCTACACTGAAAATTTGTTGTTTAGTGTAGCCACCTTCATCAATTATCTTAGCTAGATTTTCTTGAATAAATTGCTGCAGCTTCTACATCAGCATTGGCTGCTTCAGCTTGCACTTCTATGTTATATAGATGACTTCTCTCCTTAAACCTCATGTGTGAACCAACATCTACTAGCTTCCAACTTTTCTTCTGAAGCTTCCTAATCTCTCTAAGAGTTAAAGAAAGATAGGGCCCGGCTCTGGATTAGGTTTTGGCTTAAGGGAGTGTTGTGGCTGGTTTGATCTTCTATCCATATCACTTAAATTTTCTCAATATCAGCAATAAGGCTGTTTCACTTTCTTATCATGCATGTGTTCACTGGAGTAGCACTTTTAATTTTCTTCAAGAACTTTTCCTTTGCATTCAAAACTTGGTTAATTATTTGGTGCAAGAGTTTTTGATCTGACAATGCCTTCCATATTAAGCTTAATCCTCTCTAGCTTTTGATTTAAAGTAAGACTCTTCCTTTCATTTGAACACTTAGGGGCCATTGTAGCATTATTTATTTGCTTAATTTTAATATTGTTTTGTCTCAGGAAATAGAAAGGCCCAAGGAGAGGGAGAGAGATGTAGGTGGGGGCTGGAGGGAAGGGTTGGTCTTCAGAGAAGTCAGAAGATATACATTTATTGGTTGAGTTCACTATCTTCTAATGGCCATGGTTCATGGTGCCCCAAAACGATTACAATAGTAACATCGAAGATCACTGGCCACAAATCACTATAATAGACATAATAATAACGAAAAATTTGAAATATTGTGAGGATTAACAAAATGCAAATTGGAGACAAGAAGTGATCACATGCTGTTGGAAAAATGACACCAATAGACTTGCTCAATGCAGGGTTGCCACAAACCTTCGATTTGTAAAAAAATGCAATATCTGCAAAGTATAATAAAGTGAAGCACAGTAAGTGAGGTATGCCTGTATTTCAAAATATAAAGTTTAATTTAAAAAATTATGCAACAGTATCTGTGTTAAGATAGCATCATAGGTCCAGGTTCCTGCTAAAATGTTGAACCAGTAAGACTACCGGCTTTTTTCTCCAAGATCAATCCTGGAACAACCGTAGTGGGAAAATAAAAGAAAACAACAACAAAAAAGAAATACAGAATATGATTTAAAAACTCCTGGTGTGACAGGTATTATTTTGAACTTGTGTAGGGATATCTCTTTTCCCTAAAGAAGGGAGCAGCCAGGTGAGGGTGTAGGAGGATAAAATATAAAAGAACCGTTGGAGTTCTGCTTTTGTTTCCTCCCTGGTGTTGCCTAAAGCCAAATAATGCCTGGCCTTTGCACTGGCTGCTACTCAGAGCTCTAGCCCAGTTGTCAACAGAAGTAAATTCACTCCTGGTAAGAAGTTTGGTAGCTGTGAGAATTAGATATTAAAAAATTAGAATTACTTTTGAGCAATCGTTTCTAATACTTCCCCTTCCAAATTACCCAAGGGCTGGTGAATTATAATTTAAAAAGGCTGTCCAAATACACTTCTCTCTAGGAAATGGAGGAATTGTTTTGGGGAGTCAGGACTGTTTTTATTATTTTGTTCATCTTTTAGTCTCTGAGGCTCTCTGTCCTAGAGCTCATCCATCCTTCATCCGCTGAGCTCACTGGGGCTAACTGGACTAGAGATTTCTTTCCTCCCACATGAACTGTCTGACAGTGCAGCCAGCGCCTCCATGGGGTCTGAGCTCAAAGATCAAAATAGCGAGAGTTTGCAGAGACCAAATATTTCAAAAGAAATACAACACACTTTATTAAATATTCTATTAGAACAAATGTACTAGAACAAAAGGACAAAGAATATAAAATTGGTCTAATTAACATACGAAAATAGGTAAGAGAAGATATTTGCAATGTGAAAAATGCACAAAAATTTTTAAAAATCAAGCTATATTGGTTATGAAAAATTAAATAAGTGCAATAGAGTCATAGGGAAATAAACTACAAAGAATTAAACAAATATAAAAGATCTCAGACTTAAAGACCCCCTAGAAGGTCAAGGAAGAGAATTTAGGAAAAATCAATGCCTAGCCACACTCAAATATTATGTCTGAATGTCAAAGAAAAAGGAAAACATTTAAAACCTTATGGAAACAAAAGATCACATATAAAGGAATAAGAATAGGGTTGATAGTGATTTTTTCAGCATAAAAATGGTTGTTAGAAGAGAAAAAAAATACTCTTTCAAAGTGCTCATGAAAAGAGTAGAGACTAGAATATTATAAATAGACAAACTTTCGGTAAGTCTTTAATATCTTGAAAAATAAAAATAAAATCCTAAGCCTCCCAATCAACTGAATAAACCTGCTCTTGGCCAAGGGGATCCCAGAGAAACCTTAAAAACTAAGTTCTCAGCCATGATAGGGTGAAATGTCAGACATCTCTTCTTTTTCTTAATATTTATTTATTTATTTCAGAATATTATGGGGGTACAAACGCTTTGGTTACATATATTGCCTTTGCACGGCCCAAGTCAGAGCTGCAAACGTGCTCAACCCTCTGGGATCATGCACTGCACCCATTAGGTGTGAATTTATCCATCCCTTCCATCCCCTTCCCACCTGCCTGACGCCCTATGAAAGTCACTTCTGTATGTGCACAGAAGTGTTGCTCAATTAATACCAATTTAATGGTGAGTACATGCGGTGCTTGTTTTTCCATTCTTGAGATACTTCACTTCAAAGAATGGGCTCTAGGAGACATGAGGAAACCTCAAGTTCAACCTCCTGAGAGTTTGAAGCTAGGGATGTTAAAGAGTTTAGACAAGTAGTGGGCCAAGGTGTGGGGATAGTTGACTGGGGAAGAATGCAGGGTGAAATCATGGGACAGGGAGATGAAGCAACTGCGTTCTTCATGCTGATTCGGTTCCTCGGTGGGGGTCTTCAAACTGGCTGGCAGCAGCAGTTGGGCCGGAATTCGGGATCTGAAAAAATACCTTAAGCAATTCTTACAAGCCTTAGATTCTAACCTCAGAAATCCTATCTATAGGAACAAAGCTGATGCAAGTGGTACCTAGTGACTTTCAGTTACAAGGAAGTGGGCCAAAGTGCAGCCTGATTAATGCTTAATTATAACTCTATTTCTGTCCAGAGCCCGGCATGTAATTCCCTATGGCAAAGAACGGCCAGCATGGGGAGTCAGAGGCACCCATCCTCAGTGCACCCACAGACCTCCTGCTGGGAATCACTCACCGTGAGAGTTTAATTTGCCCATGCATTTTGCCTCATACAGAGGAAAATGAAACTGGAAAAAAATCAGACGTTATTAAACACAAGCACTCAAAAAAATCGACTTGAGCTGGTGCTGAGCAGTCTAGCAAAGCAGATCTTGATGTACACCGTCTTCCTTCAGCCTTTGCAAGCAATATATTCTCACCTCACTGCTAGGCAAGGTTCTTAAGCTCCCCAAAGAACAGACCTAGTTTCGTGGGGACTAAAGAAAGATTTTAGCTTGGATTTCCATATCTTTAATTTGTGTTAAATCTACACTCTGGCACACTTCCTTATTTTCCACCCAATTAATGCATTACATAGTTCAGTAGCTCTGACTTTCTCTGGTAACCCAATTATGGTAATGTGAACATTGGCTCATACCACTGTTTGTAAGTGTCCTGTTCTGTGTTGGATCCAAAGATCAGAAGCAGTCTCACATTGTTGGGAGGGGAGGATGGATGTATCTGTATCTGTATATGTATGTATATGTATATGTGTATGTATATAAAATGATGGACGCTGACCTAGGAAGAGTGGTGACATGAGCACCAGGAGCTCATGTCATTGCTCTTTCTACACACTAGGGAAATTAGAGTCTGGATATTCTTCCCCTCTTCTGACTGTCTGGTGAATGAAAGTGTTCTAGCTCAGTGGTTCCCAAACTTGCTCAACACTAAGAGTTACCTAAGTACTAGTTAAAAGTACAGATTCCCGACCTTTCCCTAGAGTTTCTAATTTGAGTGGTCTGGAGTATTCTGTCTTTTTAACTTATGCTCCTAGGCAAATTTATGATTGTACAAGTTTGGGGAACATTGTTCTACCCAGTTCCAAGGTCTAACAATTTAAAATTATATGTACACATAGTCTTTGGGGATTCATTTTATTGTTCTCTGTAAGATTTATCTGAATTCTCCAATAACCCCCAAAGAAGAAGGTGGTATGCATTAATCTGTTATATTTACTTAGTACACCTTTGTTTCTTAACCTAAGTCTTTCTTTTATTGAAATATGGAGACAGTATTAATAATAGTACCTACCTCAGAGAGATTTTTAGAAAATGCAATAAACTAATGACTATAAAACACTTAATATAGGACTTAGAACAGAGTACATCTAATATTAGTTATGATTATTATTGTCTCATATGACAAACATTTTTTGCTTGCCTACTATGATAAATTATTTAGAAAAAAAATGTTGCCATTGTTCTCCTCCTTGTACCAAGCCTCTATGCCATGTGACTTTGCAGCAACTCCCATGAGAGCCTGTTTCCCCTGTATTTGAAACTAGGATAGTCTTGTTAACTGTTCAATCAAATGTCATCGCAGAAGTGAAATTGTGCCAGTTCTGAGCCTAGACTTCAAGAGGCTTTGTGTACTTCCACTCTACGAACAAGCCCATTCTAGCCTGCTGAAAAATGAGAGAGAACATGGTCAGCCAGCTGGCCCCAGAGATGTAATGGAGCCGAGCCAAGATCAGCAACATGCTGCTCAAACTACAGCCAACTGGAAGCAAATGAGTGAGTCTAGCTGAGAACAGAAGAATCATCCAACTGACCCAAGAACTCACGAGTAATATAATAAGGGGTGGCTGTTTCAAGGCACTAAGTTTGGGGGTAATTTATTACATAGGCATAGATAACTGGTACATCTATTATGTGCCAATTACCAGGTTACATATTAGAGATGCATACAGTAATAAGGCACAGTCCTAGTTCTCAAAAACAAAAAGCATGGCTTCACAAGGGAAATATAAAACTAAGCACGATTACAGAACACAATTATACAAGGCTAAAGTTATAGGTTCTTTGTAAGCTTTATTCACTCAAAAAATAATTTTGGAATGTTAGCTATTTGCTGTGCAATGTTCTAGGCACTTGATATTTATCAGTAACTAAATCAGACAAAGATCCCACAGAAAACAATAAACAATAAATGTTATAAGTAAATATATTAAAGAGGATATTATAAGGTGATAAGTTCTGTGTGGAAAAAAAAAGGTAAGGAAAAGTAGAACTAGTAAGAGGGACCAGGATGTGGGGCATAGTGGGTGGACATCAGATTGCAGTGTTGAATGAGTGGTCTGGTAAGGCCTTGCTGAGAAGAGAGTGGAGCAAAAACTTGAAGAAATAACAGAGCTAAACAAACAATATTTCCAAGGAGATCAATGAGATAGTGCAGTGGTCCCCAACCTTCTTGGCACCAGGGACCTCTTTCATGCAAGGCTTTTTGAAAGCCTCCAAAGTGGAGATTCTTGAATGGAGAACTCTCCAGGCATTCAGGGAGGAAAATGAGGGTGGAAGAGCCTGAGCAGTGTGTTCCGCAGGAGAGCAGCTGTGCCATGTGGGCACGGTCTGTGTGTCCAGATCTTCTCTCACTCTTCTCCACCTCCTCTGTGCACCAGAAGGCTGACCTCTCTGAATAGCACCATCCCAGCTCCTTTGGGGGCTGACTGAATTTGACTAGCTGGAGACCAGAGTGTGGAATTGGAGAGAAATCAGGGTAAATACTTTTCTGGCTCCCTCCCTGCAAAACCATGAGTTAATAGTGGCTGTATTCCTCTACCAAAGACCACACCTACTGGACAAGTCTCTTCTCAGCTACAACAAAGCTACAGTTCTCTCTACTTCCAGCCACTGTGACTTCCTGTTGCCCCTTCAGCCCTAGAGTGCTAATAGCTCCCTATGTTGCCAGGCCCTGTATGTTCAATCATCCCTTCCGAGTTCCTTAACTCTGCTCTCACCTTTGGAAATAATGGTCTCCCCCAATTATTCAATCAATCAATCTTTCTGTCTCTCTCCTATATTGAGATAAATTCACGTAACATACCATCCACTAATTTAAAGTATACAATTCAGTGGTTTTTAGTACATTCACAGAGTTGTGCAACCATCACCATAGTCAATTTTAGAATATTGTCATCACTGTAAAAAGAAACTTTGTAGCACTTAACAGTCATCTCCCCATTTCCTTTGTCCTCCCAGTCCTAAACGACCACTAATCTACTTTCTATCTATTGGGATTTGCTTAATGTGACATTTCATATAAATGGAATCATACAATATATGGTCTTTCTGTGACTTTTTTCACTGAACATAATGCTTTTAAGGTTCATTGATGTCATAGCATGTATTAACATTTCATCCCTATTTATTGTTGAATACTGTTTTATTTTATGAATAAGCCACATTTTATTTATCCATTTATTACTTGATAGATACTGGGTCATTTTCACTTTTTGACTACCATGAATAATATATGAAAATATTTGTACAAGTTTTTGCATGGACTTATATTTTTATTTATCGAGTATATATCTATGGGCAAGATTGCTGGGTTACACAGCAACTCTATGTTTAACCTTTTGAGAAATTACCAGACTGCACTGTTTTATTAATATATTCCCACCAGCAATACATGAGGGTTCCATTTTTCCACATTCTCGCCAACAGTTCTCATCTGTCTTTTTAATTATAGTCATCTAAATGGCTATGAAGTGGTATCTCACTGAGGTTTTGATTTACATTTTCCCTATGGCTAATGATGTTGAACATCTTTTCATGTACTTATTGACTACCTGCCTTTGTTTTTTACAGAAATATCTATTCGGATCCTTTCACCATTTTAAAACTCCCAATCTCTTAACTTATTTATTTGTTTCTGTGTTTCCTGCTAGGACCCCCACTGATATGTATTACAAGGACTATCCAGATTTATAGAACATGCCCTACTTCAAGGTGCACAAGTTTAGTGAAAGACTTAGGGCAAGCTACTGGCACTAGTTGTACAAACAAAAAGAAGAAAATCATTTTCATATTATTACACTGACCTCAGTGATTTCTTTTGAATTGAGGCTATATTTCAACATGATCTCTTAAGTATCTATTTTTTATAATATTTGAATCATTTATTGCAAATCATCCTAAAAACACAAGACTAGTTACCTTTCAGTCCGGTATGCAGGAAGTGGAATTTTAGGGCTCAAGTTTTTGTCAGTGCAAACTTTCCTAGCAAGCAAAGAGCCCTGACAGTTGAAATATCTTTTTTAAAAAAGCTATAGGTGACATTGATGATAGCCTCTTCTCCTTGTCCAAATAATTCAGACTTCGGTAGCACCCAGCAGCTCTGAGAAAGTTGGGGTTTGGGGGCCCACAGATCTGGGTTTGAATATCTACTCTGTAATTTACTGGCTGCACAACTTTGGACGAGTTACTTGAGCTCTTTAAGCCTCAGTTTTCTTGTCTGTTAAATTAGGATAATAGTATTACTATAAATAAAATGGTTGTGTTATGTAAGTAAAATAATGCAAATGAGACACCTGTAAATAGTAATGTTTAATCATTACTTCCTTTTCCATGTGTCCTTGCACTGCTTTCCCTTGTCAATCTGGTTCTGAAAAGTATCTCTCTCCTCCATGATGCTAAGTGCATGGTATCAGACTATGCACTTACGTTACAAACGACACATTTTATTTCTGGTGTAGGTGAATCCATTTAATTATATGAATTATTATTTTAAAATTCTGAGATATGTTGAATTACTCATTCCTTTCTTTTTTCCAAAAACAGTAAATAAGACAAAGTGTTAGCCTGCACAGAGCTTTCATTCTAGTTGTGAAGACAGGTGAACTATCTAATCATTTATAAAATTGTAGGCCCCAGAATAAAATTGCACTTAGGGTCACTCCACCAATGGATAAGCTTTAGAAACCTTATAACAAACTATAGCATTGTTATTTATCTACCACATGGGTTGGATCACGAGATTGGGAAAAGTAGCATTATATTCTTTATTTATGATTGTGAGTGCATCAATATTTTGTATTGACAAAATGCCAAGTGAAACAGAACAATTCCCTTCATTCACTCCATGAGCTGATGAATTATTAATATGAATATGAAGTGAGAGGTCTATCTCATAAAACTAATGCTGTATCTCAAGGAAGCAAGAAAAAAATCTCTGACCTTTAGGAACACAATGAATTTATAGAACACCAGTCCTCCAGGCATCCACTCTGAAAAGTGCACTCTTATCTACAAACCACAGAGACAAGCTAACTCTTAACTCAAATAATAGCCACATCTCCCTCCTGAAAATTGTGAGGCTATTCTTGGACTACAAAAGCATTCAATTGTGAGAGGAGCTATAGAGGAAGCTTCAGAGGTCTTTAGATTGGACCCTGCAAGTAGAGACTTCTTTTATTCCTGAGTGCAAATGGAATATCAAATAAGCACATTTTAAGCATATAGAATGTTAGCAGTTGTAGAATTTAATTCTGGATGTTCTTGTCCTTAAATTACATATAATCACTTTATCAAAGTGAGCCAGTTTGTACTCAATAGGACACTTTGTTGTTTCTTGCCGGTCTCTGTTAAATTCAGTCTATGGATGTTCTTTCCTGCCTTTTGATCAAAACTCAAGTAAATTTCGTGGCTTTCTCCATCATTCTCAGATGACAAAGTATAATCTCGCTCTCTCTCTCTTTTTTTTATGTACTAGAAAGTCTAGTCAGGGTAACTATCACATCCATCAAGTGTATTTTTCTGCCTTTTAATAAATAATTTCCTGATTCTATCTATTTTCTGTCTTCCATTGCTAGTAAGTTCCTTGAGAGCAAAAAGATTTTTTCTTTTTCTGTGTTGGGGGTGTGTGCCTGTGTGTGTGTGTGTGTGTGTGTGCGCACGCGCGCGCGTGCTGATTTTTTTCTTTGAACCTAAAACAGTGGCTAGCACATTGTAGGCACTCAGTAAATATTTGTTGAATAGAAGAGTGAATTAGAAATCCAAACTCTCATCTAGTTTAAAGCTTTTCTCCTCTCTCAGCCTGGGCTTCCCTTAAGCAGAACACTATAATGAAAAAGGAAGGCGTGGGCAGCTTCTCTAGTTTTCACTCCCAACCCTTCCCTACTAATCAATTGTTAGTTGTGGCTGCAAAAACCTGATGCATAGTCAGAATGTGAGGTAAGAGAATATAAAATTACTTATGGTTGTAATTTTCCATCAGGGCCAATTTGATAACAACTATGACAGATGCACAATTTGCCAATACTTTTCTTTGTAGGGTACTTTTGTGGGTTCTTAGAAGACTCCATATTGCCGAGAAACTCTTACTGCCTTGACGTAGATGATACCTTGACTAGAAAGGCTGCCTGTGACATTACTTAGCTTCTGCCTCCAAAGGTTTTGTTTGCTGTGTCTCAGATATATGCTCATTATAACAAGTGACATAATTGCATAACAAAGGTTTATAGAGGCAAAATAAGACACCTCCCTTTATTCCACACCCCAAACTCCACCAGATAATCCATGCTAATAACATTTTTCTATCACTCTCTGCATGTTGGTATATATGCATACAAGCATACGTGCAAACATGGGATGCCTTTTTGGTGTGTTTATCTTTACTTAATTAAAACTATACTCTGTTCTTTACATTGACAAATTGTACGTGTTATGATGCTACCATTTTTTTCTGCTGCCTTTATTCAGATACAATCAGCATATTGAACAAGTATGATTAACGACATAATCAGATAAGCTTTGCTTTTTGTCTCTTGTCTCTCACACTTCTTTTAACATTTGTTTAGGGGGATTAATCTTTCATTGCCCCTGGATGAGAACTAAGATAATTTTAAGTAAGTCTCCTAAATGTAGACTCAATTAGACAAATACAATGCTTATTCCTAGATATTAATCTGATATCCAGACTGGATTTAACATTAAAATCTTCTTCCCTTTCCTTGTTCAAATGCACTTTATTAGTTTATTGTATGTTTTGAGCCCAGTTAGAGTTAATGTACATCATGTAAGAAAGATATTCAATGTCACTCCCTTTGATATTGATAACTCTGTGCCAACGGCATCTATTAAATAAACCCTCATCCTTCTTATTCAAATGAAGTAAGAAGCATAAGGGCTTAGCCTTACCCTTTGTAAGCATTATATGAACATTTGTTCATATTAAATTTTCAAGTATATGCAGCTGATTTACAGATTTTTCTGTTCTTTTCCATTGATTTCTCTATTCCCATGCCAATATTATATTAATGTGATTAAAGTGACTCTATTATATGGCCTAATATCAGATAAGGCAAGACTTCTGCCCTTACTATGCCTCTTTTTCATGCTTTCACTGGTTTCTCTCTGGCATTTAGACTTCCTTGGATTCAATTCCCCCCAATAGGCACCACCAGTTGGCACGCTAATTTGATTCATACTACATGTATATATTAATTTTGGGAAGTTTGGTATTTTATGATATCAAATATTCCTATTTAAGAGCATAGAATGCTTCTCCAATTATTCAGATCTTGCGTTTATGTTTATCAGTAATATTTTATAGTTTTATTTTTATAGGTCTCACATGTTCTTATTAAACTTATTTCTAGGATTTATATGGTTTTTATTGCTAGTGTGAGTGTTATTTGCATTTCTACTTCTAGGAGTTTCTGCCGAAAACAGAGAAAACCTATTTAGTTTTGTGTCCCATACTTACCTTGCAACAGCCACCTATGTACTTTTATTAATCCTAGAAATTTTTGTGCACTTCTTAACTGCTAAATAATCACAACTGTAAAAAAAAAAAGTAATAATAAAACAATTTAACTCTTCTTTTCCAATGTTTATACATTTTAAAAAATCTTATTTCATTTGTTAGTACCTCTGAGACATTGGCAATAGCAGGCACTCCTGCTGACTGGTTTATAGTTTTCACTGAAATAATTTTAGGTTTGCTTTTTAGAATGATTTGATGTTAGTTTTCAGTAAAAGTCTTTATATTATTTAAGTGACATTCTATCCTTCTCAGAGTTTTTGTTAAGAATGACTGTAAACTTTTATCAGACATTTTTTTTAGCATCTACTGATAGGATCACATAATTTGTTCCCTGAATTTCTTGATGTAATAAGTCACATTAAGAAATTTCATGGTAATTATAACATGCTTACATTCCCAAAATAAGCATTTGCTCATTGTGCAGTATTATGCTGATACATTGCTGGAGTCTCTTTGCTAATATTTAGAATTCTTGTGTCTATATTAAATAGTAAAATTAATGTATGTTTTGGGAGATCAGCTTTTGATACTGAAGTAATTCTGATTCAATAAATTTTTTTGGTGATGTTTATATCCTTTTTATGAGTTGGGATAACTTAAAAAATAATAGAAGAATATAGTAATTAAACCTTAGATAGAATATAGGTATAAAGCCACTTGGTCTGGGGCCTCTTTTATTAACATATCTGTAATGACATCTTCACTCCTGTCTATGGTAATTAACATACTTGTTTTAAGTCAGATAACTTAAATTTTACTAAGAAATTATTTATTTTCTCCACGTTTTCAAATTTTTTGTTATGGAGTTCCATGGAGTCTTATCTCATTCTCTCAGTTTCCTATATTATTATCCTTATTATTTTCCTGTTTTATTAATTTTAGATTTCATTTATTAATTTCTTCTTCCTCCTTTCTTTTGCTTATTATATTATACTTTAATTAAAATTTTTAAAGTGCGTATCCAGACAGAAATTTATCATTCTCTTGTTTTTGCCTAGCACTATGGGTACCATTCTTATATTTGGGGAATCTCTAACTTTAGAAGATACTTCAAATGACAGATAGAAATCTTACCTTATTTGTTCAGCCTCCCTTGCTACAAGGGTGTAGGCAGCTAATACAGTGACATAGTCATTACAGATTAGAATGACCTAAATGAGAATTCAGTTTAGCAGATAGTGATGTTGGACCTCAATAAGGGAGGTAATTGGTGTGTGTGCCTAGGAGTCCCTGAGTATGGGAACTTCACAAGGGAAGTGGCTGGGGCAAGGGCTTAGCAAACTGCTTAACGAGGGGAATTCAGAATTTTTAGCCACAATTTCAAAACTGGGTCCAGGCAGCACTTGTAAGATATATTATATCAGAGTCATCAACAGTGACGAGTTGAAGATTTCGGATTCAAACTTGGGTGCTTCTGCCCCTTGGCAGAGTGAGCAGGGTTTTCCCTGGAAGAGTCCAGTGGTGTAATTTTGAAGTCAGATTGTGCGCCCTCTAAAGATGAGTCTCTGGGCATGTATTAGTCAGGGATCTACAGAGAAATAGAACCAATAGAACATACATAGAATTTTAATATTAATATTGTATCCTGCCGTTTAAAGGGCAATACTTACTTTAATATACTGGATTTTATTCTTTACATTTTACTGTGTATTTGAGATATACATATGAAAAACATGAAGAAGGGAGGAAAAGGAAATTAATCTCTCCTCTCTCTCTGTTTCACTCTACATGTATTATAAGGAATTGGCTCACTTGATTATGGAGAAGGACAAGTTCCAAGACCTCAGTGAATCGACAAGGTGAAGACCCAGGAGATCAGATGACGTAGTTCTTGTACAAAGGTCAGTAGGCTCAAGACCCAGGAAAAGCAGTGCTTCAGTTTGAGTTAGAAAGTGGGAAAATCCATGTTCCAGCTTAAAGGAACAGTCAGAGGGAATCTGCCTTATTCAGGGAAAGATCAGCCTTTTTTGTTCTATTGAGGTCTTTTACCGGTTGGATGAGTCAGCCTACTCTACTCAGTCTACTTATTTAAATGTCAATTTCATCAAAGAACACTTTCACAGAAACAGCTAGAATGTTTGACCAAATATCTAGGCACCCTGTGGCCCAGTCAAATTTGACATACAAAATTAATCATCACACATCCTTGTATAAATTTATTTTCTGTTTACCAGATAGGTTAGTTTCTATGAATTTTTGGGGGGGAGGGGCAGAGTCTTCTTCTGTTGCCCAGCTAGAGTGTCGTAGCATCAGCATAGCCCATAGCCTCAAACTCCTGGGCTCAAGCCATCCTCCTGCCTCAGCCTCCTGAGTAGCTGGGACTACCAGTGTGTGTTAGCATGCCCGGCTGGCCTTCTGTGAATTTTTTGATTTGCACTAAAAATCTTAACTGATGCAAGTACCAGTTTTATTTTAATATTTAATCTTTTGTCTTTAATAATATAAGTATTTAAGTCTTAAGACTATATATTTTTCTCTGAGAAGAGCTTGTGATATGTCCAATAGATTTCCATATAACCATTTCTCCTTTTCATTATATTTTAGATAATAATTTTAGGTTTTAAATTACTCTTTGATTTGACCGCTATCTCAAAGTTAATTTTCTAATTTTTATGTAATAAAAGTACTCCCACAACCTTATATTTAGCTAATTCTAGAGAATTGGGTTGTAATATTTACACTTTTTTAAATTTCAGTTTTTTTGTGTCTAGGTTTGTAAACAGAATTTTAAGAGGCTCAATGAACATACACAAAATACTTTTTTGTTCAAGTTATTTAAAGTTTTATATATCTTTAGCAAATTTGTGTTTCATACTTATTTCTTATTTATAAAATCTCTTTTATTCTTATAGAAAATATATTGAAATATACCATTTTTAATAAATTCTCTTTGCTTTTAAATAGTTTTTATTTTACATATGCATAGGGCTCATTCAGATTTATAGGTTTTTTCCATACATTTTTCTTTTCATAATTAATTACATAATGTCCATCTTCAATCTGGTAAGAGAATTTAAACTTAAACTCTTCCCTGTATGATATTAATATAGCCACTGTAGATTTGTGTGTGTGTGTAGTAGCAACTACATTTAAATAATATCTCTTTAACTGTCTTTTAATTTCAACTGAGATTTAATACTTTGTTCTTTATAAGGAGCATAAAATTAAAAAAAAAATCTGAATGTTACATTTTGCCCTTTAAAGGGCAATCCTTAAGTAATTTAGTTAGTTGATCTTATTCCTGACATTGAGCTAACTCTATATTTTGGGGTTCATACCTTTTTTAAAAAATAATTCTGTTATAGTTTCTCATATTTATTTTAAGAATTCCTACAAAAGCCACTTTTATTTTGCATTTAACTTTGGTGATATTTAAACAAAATATTTTATTGCATTTTTTGCAAAAACAAAAGCCAAGGTCTGAGGGAAGATGTCAGTGAAGAAGTTAGGTCAAAAACAGGTAAACCCCGCAGAGTCCTCAAAATCCACAAAGACAAGGACATGTGACCAAGAGAAGGAGTGGCCTCTAAGGGAAAAGGCAGGGCAGGGTGAGTTGCCGTGTCTGTCTTTGAGCAGTCTGCTTCTTGTACATTTCAGCCCTGCTTCTTGAGGGGAAATGGATGGAATTTTGATAGACCCTGGCCCTGGGATATAGTGGCACAAGTAGGGAATGTATAGTCACATAGATTTGGACCCAAATCACTCCACTGCCACTTTTTTTCCAGATGACACCAGTTACTAGCCTTCAGAGGTTCAGTTTCCTGTCTGCAAAAAGGAAATATTAATACTCATATCACAGGATTGCTACAAAAATATGTAAGACCACAGCCCTGTGAGGTGGGTGTCATTAGGCACCCAAGTAAAATTAGGCTCCTGTTTTTCCTTGGCCAGAACTGTGTGCTGATATTTGCCTTAAGACAGTAAAACTAATTTGAAATTCAAGCCTCACATCTCCCCTGCTGAGAAGAGAAGCAATTGGAAAAATAACACCCTCCCCCTCCAGCCAAACATGTCTGTTTCCATTTTTGCATTCACTTTTTGTCTTTGTCCAGACACATATAGAGAGTTGGAAGTACCTTGAACTGGCAGATTTGTGCTTTGTAAAAATATTCTTTTGAGTTTAACACGCAGATACTTTTTGGCTTACCTCTTCCTGGGTAAGAGATGTTTATACATCACTGGAGTCTCAGATTTGAACCCAAGATCTAGTCAACTACAAAATAAAACAAGAAGTGAAGATAGCTGAGGGACATAATTAAATTTTGATTAATCTGGTATCTTTTCTTAGAGTGTCTCTAGGCAACACTAACCTCCTTACAAAATGATTTATTGCCTAACATTTCAGCTTGGAAAATACATAAGTTTCCAGCTGAAAGGGACTTTTATAGGGTAACAGGTCCACACTCTGCCTCCGGGCACAGAGGTTTCTAACCTTCTAATGTTGTCACTACCAAACTCTTTCTCCTTTTATTTTTTCTTTCTTAGACCTCAGGTTTTAAATTTTTTGTGGAATATGTGTTAAATAAAAGCTTCTTTCTCAAATGCAATTCATAAAGGGTCTTTTGGTTAACCTTACCTAACCAGTTTTCTACTGAAATATTCTTTTTTTTCCCCCATGAAAATGAAAGAAACACTACATTTTGGTTAACCCTATGGTACCTGTATTGTAGATAAATACAAATCTTGTTTTTTACAGCTTTACATCACACAGCCTTGCATTAGAATGCCCTCCTCCAGTTGTTAGCTGTGGGATCGTGTTCAAGGTATGCAATTTACAGAACCCATATAAGGATGCAGTGGTCCTCAAATTGTGGACCAGGTAAGCACCATCAGCATTGTCATTGTCACCTAAAACTTGTTAGAAATAAAATTTTCTGGCCCCATTCCAGACCTACTGAGTTAGCAACTCAACAGTCTGGGTTTGAAAAGCTCTTTGGGTGACTGTGATGGGAGCTTAGGTTTGGGAACAACTGAAGTAGAGGAGAAACCACCAAATTTCTAGGATTTATCATATAGAATAAATGAAAAGTGCACACAAATCAACAAGCATGGTAGGTACTCCAGAATGTTAGGTAGTGACATTGTTATTGAAAATCACCAAGAGAACTTCCTTGTCTCGTTTTTTGGATCCTAGGGTTAGAATCTTTGAGTTAAGCCAACAAGATGGGAAGCCATTATTTCACAAAGGAGTTTCTTAAGTGACAGTCACACAGACTGCAAGAATCCGGAGATCCTTGTAAGGAAGAAAACGGAGTCTGAGGGAGGAATTCTAATCACTATTTAGAACTGTATTCACAAATTCCATTAGAGTTGTCTGGACTCTCTACCTATGAGGTCATCTCTTTGGGCAATAAACCAGAATTCTCCTGTGTCAAAAATGGTCTTTACCTCTTGGGATTTTTGTTTTTTCTGAAAATGCAGAAAATAATTAAGAGGCCCTTTTGGGTACATTTCTATTATGGAAGTAGAAAAATTCAGGGCTTTCTCAGGTGGCATTCCGTTGCCTCTTACAGAAAGGCTGGAGAAGCCCCGGCAGGTGAGCAGGAAGCAGCTCTCGGTTGCTGCGCTGCTGCAGATGCACGCTCGGCCCGCTGGTCGCCGGGCTGGGGCATCAGCAGTTCTCCCCAGTGTCCTGAGCCTCACGATGGGACAGGATTTAGCCCTTTGAACGCTTCACTTCCCAACTTGCCTAATACCGATTGTGACATGCCATTTGTTTGTCTGGGTGTTACTCAACATTCAATGTTTTCGAGGAGGTAAACCTTTTCCGCCTCCCGAACACCAGATCTGGCTGGCAGAAAACATAATTAATAGACTTCACTAGGCTTTTCATCTGTACTTTTAGTTGTTGTAGTCTTCAAACTGGATATTTCTCCTCAAGAAACTATAGAGAAAAGGGCAGTGGATGAACGAATTGTTATATATGTGAAGTTTTGTCAGGTCTTAACAAGAAAACAGTACTTTTGTTCTACCAGACCGCTCTTTCTCCCCAAGTGCCCATGTGCCCCTACCACAGGTTTTTGTTTTGTTTTTTCTTTAAAGAGCAGTTTTAGGTTGATAGCAAAATTGAGAGGTAGAGAGAGTATCCCATGTGTCCCCAGCCCCTACACATGCACAGACTCTGCCATTGTCAACGTCCCCCACCAGAATGGTACACCGGCTGTAACTGATGAAGCCACACTGACGCATCATAATCACCAAGAGTCCACAGTTGACACTGGGGCCCACTGTACACTCTATGGGCTTGAGCAAGTTTCATGGCATGTACCCACAGTTCTAATATTAATATCATACAGAGTATTTCCACTGCCCTAAACATCCTTTGTGCTCTGCCTATTCATCCCTCCCCCATCCCTACCACAGTTTTAAAGATTTTAAGATAAAAGAAGAAATCATATCCTTTATTTCATTCAGGTATTCATGCAATCTTTTGAAGCATAAGAATGAGACTAATTTCGTCACAAACCAAATGAGTAGGCAGCATATATATAAAATAAGGGGAAAAAAAAGAAAAATGAAAAGGATGAGAGTGTCAGAAACTTACTTTATCTGTAATTCAGAGTTCAGACATGTTTTCTTGTGGAAGAACAGCCAAGGAAGAAAGAAAACGTCATTCCTAACAAGCCTGTCACTCACAAAGAACATTCCCTCAGGGACCTCCCTGTACCCCTGGCATAAGTGACAGTGATCCACTCGACTTTCTTGCTGGTTTTGAAGAGCAAGCACCTGAGATCTCTTAGGATTCAAATTGGCAGGTCCTTTCAGAATCCTGCTTTCATCTCCCCCCAAATCTGAAATTCTCTGTGGAGAATTTGGTAAAACAATTGGTTTAGAATTCAGTATTTCTCAAATGGAACGTGTCCATAACTTTCACTGTCACTTTCTTCACTCAGACTCCTGTCACTGTTTGCTTGGCTTAGTGAAAGGGTCTCCTAATGCATCTCTAGGACTCTCCCAGTGGGGATCAAACTCAAGTTCAAACAAAACTGCCATTTGAAGAGCAGGTTTCTGGATCTAATCCCCAAAGATGCAATGGCTTGCTGGTAAAGGGATCCAAACCACATTTTGATGAACAGTTCTAAGTTTATCTCGCTGTCTCCATTCGTTCTGTGCTGCCAGAGCACTCGTTCCATAGTGCAAACCTGACCATGTCAGTCTCCTCCAAAAATCAGTTGCCAGTGCCCCGGTGCCTTACAGAACAAGCCCAGGCTCTTCACTAGCAATAGCAGGTATCTTTGTGTATATGTATGTTAGTTGGATCTTTTTTGAGAAAATACGTAAGGCAAATTATAAAAGTAGATATGCAACAAAACATTAAAGAAATGACAGATGTGGAAATCTTTACAGAGAATAACATAAGTAGGAAAAATAAGATGAAGCCAAGAGTGAGAGTAGTACCCAGAATTCTCATGCAATTCACAATTTCTGTGAGTGGGCCCCACATTTAGTTCCAAGTGGCCTAACAGAAAATTCAAAAAGACAGACATCATTGGCGAAGTGAGTCACAATTTTCAGAAATGGAGTGAGTGGGAGGGATCTATCCAGCTATCTAGTTAATGATGAAAACCATCTTGATACAGAGACTGAGAGAATGTGTTCCGTGGGGGTCCTGAAAAGTAGACACCTTGCAATATAATGAGCAATGTCCTCATAATAATGCAGCGGTAGGTTTCCTAGGCCTATTTCATGTGCTCTTCTCACACGTTGGTCAGCAGTAGAGTCTGACGTGACGTACAGTTCTATAAACGCCTTGATGAGATGGTATGTTTTTCTTAACTCTGAATTAATCAAGGGATAAATTTTAAACTGCCTGAAGTAGAGCTCTACAAAATTTACTAGGAGTGGGGCATGAGTTAAATAAAAATTTATTAAATTCTAACCCAGCAGCTATAAATATTATCTCCCTCTGCTGAGCTGTAGGTAAATATGAGGCAGCAATAAATTCTTGGTTGTACTCGGATAAATAACTGGAGTGCGACTCGTGTATGATGTTGTCAACGTGTATGCAGACAGACTTTAATAACCCTTGACTACGGGGTTGGATTGCCATTCTGTCATAAAACTTGATTAGCCTAACAATGAAACGTGCTCAAAGCCCCCTTCTGAGGTGGGCCAAGGCAGTATTTCTAGGTATGAGAATGATTATTTTCAAGAAGTAGTATTTGGCCTTCCTTAGCACATTGAACTAATGCAACCAGTTTAATAATTAACCTGAAACAGTTGTAAAGTAGAAAGATTTAATTCTCTGTGGAAAATACGGTTATTCTCATTTCATGATGACAAAATGAAGCTTAAGAGAAGCAAAGTAACTCAGCTAGTAAGTAACAAAGCTGAGATTCAAACTCAGGTCTAGCTGACTGCCAAACCCATGTTTTTAACCCCTATACCATACTACCTCTTTTCCAAAAAGACCATTTCTAGACTCTGCTTCCCATGATGGAAAGGTGGATCACTGCTGAGGGGAATTCACATTGAACTTATTCATCTAGACTAAACCAACTTCTCTGCATAGAACCAAAGACCAGGAAACCTTAGCACCAGTGGATGAGGCTTTCATAGGTTAGCTAGTACTACCTATCCAATCACTCTTACAAATCTACCCTGGTCTCCAGTATACCAAGCCACTTGCAGCTTGCTTTTCCTCTGCTCTGTATTTCAGCATGCCGTTTATTCTACACAGAATGCTCTGTCTACCCTAGTGTAACTGGCAGGCTCCTAGTCATCCTTCAAGTTTCAATTCAAATATTTTATCTACTTGATTGCACTTAGGGTAATATATTTTGCATAAAAGTGAGATGTATGTGTTTGTCTTAAGTTGTTTCTAATCTATACCACAGGGATGGTTAGTTAGTATTTTGAAGTACCCTAATAATAATTGACAATCTAGAGGTAGGTATTTAGTACTTCATTTATTGTTATTTGAAACTGTACAAGACAGTGTATAAATCATCATAAAAGACAGTGGAATTTGGTTTGTGTTTTTGAAATCAATGCTTCTCAAGAAAGGTGGTGAGTTAGGATAATTTCTAAAAGCCACACTGCCCTTACATAAATGTAGTATAGAATAGAACAATTGACACATCCATAGACTACACTAATATCATTGGTGTAACACTTAAGTTCCAGAGCCCAGGTGGTCTTATGTCCCTCCAATTTTCAGAGCCTGGCTCCTCTGGCCACTAGAAGATACTTGTATCAACCTTCAGAGTGAAACTTTCTTGCAATGCCAAGAACAGAGAGTGGGACTTGCCCAAGCTCCAAGCACAAGCTCTATTAGGATTTTGTGCCTACTTGTCAATAAATGTACACACATTCAACAGAATTTAGTCTAAGATTTGCTTTCATTATAATATGCCACCTGGTATAATGGTAGAGAGAGAAGGGAGTTATAGTGCTATACATCACTAGTCACAAACAGCTACTAGCTGTTTACGCAAGAAACCAGACTTCGCTGATTGGCCAAAGTGCCTAAGGTGAGTTTACCATTTTAGTTGGGACCTTCCCTGAGTATCCCAAATAGATAAACTTTACTTCCACTCCATATCCTGCTGTGGTTTTATCCCATTAAATGAATCAGTATAACTTATCTTGCATTATAGTCGCGTTTCTTGGCCCTTTAGTATTTATAACCTGTCAATGCCATAAAGATTTTGTTGAACTCAATTAAAGATTTTTAAAAATCTATGAATATAGTAAAACGCAGTATTTCATATGCTTTTTTGAATATCTACACATATATATTCTTTCCTCTGACATATTCTGTTAGATATCTTTTACCTAACTTTAGAATCCCTGCTAGACTTACACACATACCTGTGTGTGCACATACACACACAGACACTTCCTAATAAATTTTGAGTCCCTGTGGGATACCTTATTCATGTGTTTCCAATGAATGGCTAGAAATAGGCCTTATATATACATGACAATTAAAAATATCTGTTCAATGAGTAAAGGACAGAAATAATATATGAGTATATATATGTTCTGTATTAGTGGACTCTTCCAATCTTATCAAGGCACAAAGAGGTGATTCATAATAAAGGCATTTTCAGAAGACTCAGTGAACTAACTTGGAGGTTATTTCATTGAATCAGCTTGTCAGTGAGTCAGCATTCTTTCCCTGCTTTGATTTTCTTTGCAATCAATTGGAATCTTTGCAAAATAGTTTATATGTTTTTTCTTAGCCAAATTTCTGACTGTATTCATCTAGAATTTGCAATTTATGTGTTTTGCAAACCAAAACCTAACTAAAGCTCAGATTAACATCCTATGGCAATTTGGTTCTACCAGACCATTTGTAAATAGTAAATGCTTGTACAGTTGATAAACTTGCATATATCTGTTATTCAGGCGAATAGATCTAATGTAGACAATCAACAGGTAAAGAAAAGTATCTGATGTTACAAGACTTATACCTAACTAGGTCTAGGTGAGTTTGAATAAAAAGGAGGAAGAAAAATAGTGGGCTGAAGGTGGGTTGTAGTGTATTAGTTGAGTGATTAAAATCTTCCGACATCTCAGATGAGCAATAATTAAAGTCAGTCAGGAATTTGCTGTTCATGCAGTGGTTTTCAAGCTTACCTATATTTTTTTTTTTTTTTAAAAAACTAGTATTCCGACTGCTTCCTAGAAAAATTGTATCAGATCCTGAAGATGTGGCCCAAGCCTTAGTATTATTTTTGAATTCCTCAGATTATTGCTAGGTAAAGTTTGTACCTCACTGCTATTATTGAAACTGGCCTAAATTCAAAACCCTGGACTTAGGGTGGGGTGGGGGAAGCATATGGTGGTGGCAATATCATATTAGAATAGCTTTGGTATCATCCCTTAAGAGGCTGAAATATTTCTTATAGCCCATATATGGGTTACGACAGGAGGTAATTTTTAAACCACACTAATGAAAAACTCTTTATATTAGAGAGTTTGTTTATCGAGTTTAGGATGAAAAAATATATCGGGTTTGGAATGCAAAGAAGGAAAGGATGGAAGCTAAGTTAGGTACTGCAAGGGCATAAGAACCCCCTTCCTTTTATGGAGGAAAGGAGAAACTTTCCTTCTAGATAGCCAGGTACCAGAGAAACCCAGCAGATGTACTTTGTATTGAATAAAGATCACACATCTTCCTTAATCACCACCTTTCCTTTTTATGGAGTAAGTGTGAATTATTGTCAGTTTCATCATTTGTAATCAGAGGCTGAAACAGATGCTGAAGGTTTAGTTTAAAATGATATGTGTCTCTTATAACAACTTGCAATATGCTCCCCAAGGACTATTTACCTTCCACATTCCATAAACTCAGTACAATACAAGGGAGTTTATTCTTAAAAACATTTGAGGTAAATTAAGCACAATGAATGCAACTTTCTTTAGAGATAACATTTAGCAGAGTTATTATAGGGCTCACTCTGTCTGCTTTGAGTGGGCATTTGCCTTAATGACTTTGCTTAACAAGCTTTCATTTCCTTGCTTATGTGATTTAAAGTGCTCTTACAACTATTTGCCCTCAGGAGTTTTGCCACTAACACATGGCAATCACGATTTGTTTTTTTTTTCTTTTTACAAAATTAGTATCAAAAAGAAAAAAATATAGTTTCAATATGAAAAGTAATAGTAAAATTCTTAAGTTTGTAGTGCATGTTATACTAGGCCTTAGAAGCATGAATCCATGATATAAAATTTCTCTGTCCACACGCAAGTTTCTCACTTCACGTATGAGAGCTAGCTGAGCACGCACAATGAACACAGGGGAACCTGTAGCCTTCTGATATCAAGATTGTTCTTTTTTAAGCACCAAAGGAGGCAAGAAAAGCTTCATCTTTCTCTGCCACAACCCTTTTAATAAAAGGATTTGTTCTGCAAAGTTTGGATTCAGTCAAAAGGCCCCACTTAAGGACCAGGACACACATGTCCTTAAGGCTGCAGGTTCCCCACCCCCCCAGGGAGAATATGTTCATTTATTATTTGTGTCAGTAAAACTGGATTTTACAACAAAGAAAAGACTAGAAAGAAATAACATTAAAAAAAAAGAAAAAATACAACATAAAACTTAGAATCCATCTGAAAATGACCAAATTATAGTCTTTAATAACAAATGAGAACATGAGTACCAAGCCAACTAAAGAATTAATCAACGAGAGTCAGAATTTAACAAAATAAACTAAAAGAGAATTTTAAAAAGGACAATTTACTTCATAATACTTCATAAACACTTCAATGGTCTTCTAAACACAATCAGCTCTTGGTCCTTGGAGTTTTCCAGAAGAAAGAATAGATCTTTCCCTTAAAATTAAGATATGCTTCCCAGAATTTTGGTGGAATTGCTATTCATTTCTCAAGTTGTGTGTATTCTTTTCAGACCATAAACCATAAAAGTAGTATGTTCTCATCCTCTCCTTGTCTCTTGGTAAAATTGACTGACTTCAGATTTTCAAGAAAATAGATAACTTTGTTATTTTATATTGGAATTGTTTTTCATATGACATTACCAAATGCATTCTACCATTAAGGAAAATGGATGCTCTTTTTTATTTTATAAAGCAACATTTACTAGAAAGAAGTCAATGGTGACTTATCAAAAGTATGAGGTGGTGTGGACTGAATGATGCCTCCCTCAAAATTTATATTTTGAAACCCTAATTCACAATGTGACTGTATTTTAATATAAAGTCTGTAGGAGGCAATTAAAGTTAAATGAAGTCATAAATACCATCCAGATTCAATAGGATTGGTGACTTTATAAGAAGAAAAAAGAAGAGGGAAATCTCACCCTCCTTGAGCACATGAAGAGGTCATGTGGCCACAGTGAAACAGCCTATATTAAAGTAACGTAAGGCCATAGGTGAGAACTGTGGTAAAACTCTGATTGCTATAAAAGTATAGACATAGCTAAATGTTAACCTGCCATTGTTTCCTGGCTTGCCTTCCTGTAACTGCTTACTGCTTAAGTCATGCATCCTTGACTGGTGTAAGATTTGTGACATCCCCAATCACTTCTATAGATCTAACATCACTATTGTAAAACCTAAGACTGGTCTTTGAGATATCTTCTAGGCTCTGCATTCAGGGAAACCAATTGCTGCCAATCAGTCCAGTGACCATGCATAGGAACTGACTCAACAGTTTCTGAGATGCTTTGCCCAGGAACTGCCTCAGCCAACAAGACAATTTCTACTTCCCAACCCTATGAGTTCAATCAGCAGACCCAATTCCCTAGCCCTTTGTTCACCAAATTGCCTTTAAAAACCCTACCTCCAAAATTCTCAGGAGAGAGATTTGAGAAATTTCTTCTGTTTCCTCACTTGGTGCCCTGTGATATTAAAATCTTTCTCTGCAGCAAACCCTGCTATCTCAGTGTATTGGCTTCATCCCCGACAGCATGCAAGGAATCCAGCTGGTAACAACAGTGAGAAAGCTGCCACCTATAAGCCCTGATAAAAGACTTCTCCGGATGAAACCTACCTTGCTGGCACCTTGATCTTGAACTTCTAGCCTCCAGAACTGTGAGAAATAAATTTCTGCTGTTTGAGTCATGAAGCCAAGAACCCACTTGGCCTTCAAATGGACCCCAGTTTTGGGGCCCACTTTCTTGAATCATCAAAGGATACATCAACTAATATTAAAGAATGGGAGGATTATTCACCATACATAATAATAAGGGGCAATAGATGATTATTTAGAAAATTTTAAAGTTTAATTTTTGGTTCATACCATAATCAATAAAATTTTAGATATGCTAAAAGTTTATATCAAAAATAAAATTTTGAAGTGCTATTTATAATTTATATAAATATTCTTTTGACTTCTGAAGCGGGAAGGACAAATATACAATATATAGTAAAAAAATGAATAAATAAGTAAAGGAAAATTCCTTATATTTTACTACATCAACATAAAACATTTGTGTTCATAAAAACACTTATGAACAAATGAAAAAGCAATCTTAAGAGAATATTTGTTATAAACATGATGGATGTGGTTTTTATCCTTAATTTTATAATGGAGATGTTATTTTTGTCCTTGTTAATTCCTATTTCCAATTGGTGGCACAACACCTAAGTACTCAACCATTAATCTTGAAGTACTAGGGAGTAGAAGGGAACTATTCTATAGAAAAAAAGATGTGTACATCCCTTCTGGCTCAAGGAATTGTGAGGATGAGAAAAAAGATGCAAGTAGAGGAGAAAGGTAGACTTTTGAATTATTGATCACTATCTCCCACCCTATCCTCATATCCTTTGAGTCTACTTTTTGAGGGAGGGACTGGTTTTAAAAACATTCAAAAGTTATGGAGTAAACCATCTGGAGAGGGGCGTGCCTCCCCATATACTGATGCAGGGCCAGAACAGGTGATATTCCAAAAGACTGATGTGGTATCTGTCATGATACTGGAGTGATGCTCACAGGAGTCATTTGATGCTGAGAAGGACTCTCAAGAAGTGTTCCCAGTTTCCACCAGCCTGTGTATGTCACACAAAGAACCCAGAGGTAACCGCCTGCCTATTAAGGGGGCAGAGTGGTACTCGAATCTCGGTGACGATGCCACAGTGGGTAAGGATGTAAAAACCAGAGGTGAATGGCCAAAATCAGGGACTCCAGTGAAGGATGCCAGCATATTAAGCTCAAACTGCTGAGGCAGATTCAATCACACTCAGAAGTCCAGGGAATCAATAGGCCGACCATACTGGGGCCGATCCTGAGAAGTCAGGGCCAATCTGAGGACCCCGTCCTCTCTGATGTTGTAAGATCCTAGGAAACAGAGACAGTAAAGAGCACAGAAAGGAAAATGGATTGTGAAGATCAGAGCGTTTCTAGGGAAAACAGGGGCTTACAATCTCTTCTTATACCTGTAACATGAGCAAATTTCTGGCCTAACTACAGGTGTTGCTTATCTGTATATTTCTAAAAACTAAAACATTCCTCTTCTGGAAAATGAATCACTGAGCGTTTGGAGTGAGGGATACACCACTTAGGATTATATTTTTCCTTCCTTACCAATCTATCCCTTCCTTTCTACAAGTCTGTTGTCCAAGAACAGAAGACTTTTCTGTCCTCATTGTCATATCCTTCTATGCTGTGGCCATAAACCTTCTGCGTTACATTTCCTATTGGAAGGGGAGGTCGTCTCCAAAGTCCACTGAATAAACTCTTGTTCTCCATCCTCCACGTATATCTCTCTAACTGGGAGCTGGGGTATGACATGGAAGTAGGGATATCTGAGAATGAAAACGATGTGCTCTACTAGCTTCTAAATATTGCCCAAGCTTGAAATATAATTGGGGATGGGAATTAGGGGTCTCAATAGGGGGAAGGAAATGTTCTAAAACTGATTTGTGTGAATAGCTGTACAACTTGGCAAATTTTACTAATAATCATTTAACTGTACACTTAAAATGGATTAATTGCATGGTATGTAAATTATACTTCAATAAAGTGTTTTTTTAAAAAAAGAAGAATTGTCAAGAAAATATAAATATAATGACAGCAAATATTGCATATTTAAACTTTTTAGATATTGTATATATACTTACATGTTCTATTTTATTGATTTTTCAAATATATAAACAAAGCATTATGTATGAGCTGGATTTGGAAGTATTAAGATAAACTCTGCATATCGGTCAAAAATAATTTTTTAATGGCAACTGAAGTGAAGTAAATGAGTTGATCTGTGGCACTTGTTATTCCATAGAGTTGAATAATTTTTAGCTGGTTTTTGTACATTGAAATTAACCTTTAGTAAGCATTTTAATTACTGAGGAATAAAATATATCTTTACTCTGGATAAAGAGAAACACGGAGATGGAAAATGGAAGAAGACTTCTCTCCCACTTTATCCCATTAGATGTTGTGTTGCACTCCTGACCCTAAATCTTTGGCATAGCAAACTTATTTTATGTTGTGGTATTTAAGAATCCATTTAAGTGGCAAAGAATACATTTTATGAAATGAAATTTAAAAATATTAATTTGAATGTGACATTACATAGAAGTCATCTGCTTTGAGATAGGCAAGCTTGCTCATATATAATATTCCTACCAAATTGTTTATTTATAAAAATAAATGGAATATAAGTTTGTGCTTAGGAATTATAGGAATATTTATGGATAATTTTATAAAAGAATTTTAGTGTTTTTGCTTGAAGAGAAAGGCAATTATGTTACTAGGTTTTATTTGTTGATATTATTTTGTATATGTCTATTTTGGTAAAACAATTTTTTAACCTTATGTGAAGACATAGAAAAGGTGGAACTGATCATGATGAATAAATTTTGCAAGCAGACTGATAAGCCCTAACCATACTAAAAAGGAATCTCTGAGAATTTCCATTAATAAGAAAACAAACCAAATAATATGCAACCCAATATATTTTCTGTGGTTCCTATAAATTTAAATTATATAAAAATACTTCAGAAAGTTAAAATATTTTCACAAAATTAGTTAAAATTCTATTTCTTTAATAAATGCAAATGTTAAAATAAAAATGTTATATGTTATATATAGCTTACATGTTATATAATATGTTTTTTTCTCTGATTGATTAAAATGCAATTAAATAAGTAGGATGATAAAGAAATCATGCACAGGATTCAAGATCATTATTCTGAGTATTATTGGAAGCAATTTATAAATTGATTTTATTTATTTGTACCTTTCAACAAATGATCAACAAAATTATACTACCTTAGCATATTCTTAAAATAATGAAAATATACTATGTATATATGGAACTTAATAAAATCTTGGATGCTTTCTCATATATTTAATCCAGTTATGATTGAATTCATTTATCAATCTGCTAGCAAGGTGCTAGTAGTCTCACTTTACATATAAAAGATGTGATACTCAAAGAAGTTCAAGACCACATAGCTCATATGTGGTAAAGCTAGCACATGAAGCTGTGTTTTCTGATTATCCTCATTGCTTCCAAAAGTCACATGTATTTTACAAATATATTTACATACAGTCTCACAGATATATTACTTTTACATTAGTCCATTTGGAAATATGTTTGAAAGTAGTAGATTGTTCAATTTATGGATCAGACAATGAGCTTTGGGATCCCACAGATGTGTTCAAATTTGACTCAATTACCTCCAGCTATGTAATCCAGCACAAGTTATATAATTGGGGATAATAATGAGATACATTTGTAGTTATTAATTTTATTGCTTATCCATTCCAGATAGCAAAAACATAATAGAGAATAATTGAAATAATTGTGATTATCTTAACATTTGTTGCACTAGCCTGCTGTAACAAAATACCACATAACTACAGAAATTTATTTGCTTACAGTTCTGGTCTCTGGAAGTCCAAAACTAGAGTGGCAGCAGGGTTGGTTTCTGGTTTCAGATGGCTGACTTCTTACTGCGTCCTCATGTTGTCTTTCTTTTGTGTGTTCTTCTCACAGAGAAGAGAGAGACAGATCTCTGGTGTCTCTTTCTCTTCTTATAAGGACATTTGTCCTAGTGGAATTTGGTCCCACACTCATGACCTCATTTAAAGGCTGTATCTCCAAATATAGTCACACTGGGGTTTAGGACTTCAGCATATCAATTTGGATGTGTGGGGAGGACAAAAGTCAGTCTATAACAGTCAGAAAAATTAGACTAAGACATCAAATAGGTAACATCATAACCCAAGAAGTATAAGAAATTGGAACTAACTAACTGACTAATTCTCTAATAAATTGGAAATAACTGATGGGCACAGGAGTACACAGAGGAAAGTAAAAGTCATTGGAAATCAAGCAGGGGGGAGGAGGGAGGAGAGGAGGGGCAAAAACCTACCTAATGGGTGCAATGAACACTGTTTGGGGATGGGCACATTTATAACCCTGACTCGAGCCATGTACCAAAAACGTCTGTACTCCCTTAATATTTGGAAATTAAAATAAGAACTTGGCTAACAGATTTGGAAGAAAACATACAAGTGTCTTTATTATATTCTATGTATTTCTTTATTTTAAAAATTAACATTTCTTGAAATACTTCCTATGTGCTGGGTCCTTTCTAGGTGCAAAGAATGACACAGTTAACAGTGAACCTTCTCATTCTTCTTCTGCATTGATGTGAGGCTAAGCCTACTTAAGAAGAAAAGAAGGAAACGGCAGATCTATTTTTTGTTGTTTTGGGTGTATGTGTGTGCTATAACATTATGGTTAAGATTTCTAGGAACATAAGCAAGAATGAGCCACATGTTGTTCCAGTATAAAAGGACAAAAGCCCATCATGGTGGGGCCTTACAGCACCCTTACGAATTTCAATAGTATATTTGTCCCTGATTCCTGCTGTGGGCAGAGGGACGAGGAGAAGCATTTCTACATGGAAAATTATTATTTTTAAAATGTTTATCATGTCTAACTACAAATATGGCCATGTAAGGGTATTTACTTTGATAAATGTATAAAGAGAAGTAGAAATTTTACTTATGATAATTATGTTCCCAAACTATATGTTTTTTGTCTTTAACATTCTTTCTCTTAATGATTAAGAGACATTGAAGTTTAAATATGAGAATGAAATTTTCCATTTTGAACTTTCATTAATAAGTTATTACTTTTAAATGCTAAAATTAATTAATTTTTGAAAAGTTAATGTCAGATAAGTGATAATATATTTGAGTATCCCTCTTTTTAGTACAAAAAAAGGACATTCTGAGGTATAAATTTAGAGAATATTACAAGGTTCATTGGTGGTTTGTACTTAATTTTAAAAAGTGCCTTAAACTCCTCAACTGTTAATTTATTCAACACATATTTATTGATTATCTATTATGCATTGGACATGATTACACATTTATATAGTGGTAAAGACGGAAGACAGACACTTATTTTCATAGAATTTATATCCTAATGGTGGTGATGGAGGCAGAGAGGTAATAAATATATACATAAATAAGCAAGTAGTAAGTAAGTAAATAGCACTATGAAAGTTAAGCAGGTTGGTATAATGGGGCAATAATTGGAGTGTCTCTAACAATGTGTTTAGATAAGGATTGGATTATGAAGCGACTTGTAAGCAGCTGGCCATGCACAGATATTATACATGGAAAGTGCTTTTCTAGGATATAACTGCCCTGCCACAGGTACAGGCTCAGCATGATGAAGATAGGAAAAAACACAAATAAACAGAAAAATGGTGGAGATGAGGATGAGGCAATGGGAGAGTCAAGATCCAAATCAAGTAAGTCTTTGTAGAACAAAGGAATGAATCTGGAGTTTATTTTCACTACCATGGAAAACGATTGAGGTATTTTGGCAGGAAATAAAAATGGTGTAAATTGTATTTTAAAAGTCTCCTTGGACACTCAATGGTAAATTCATGATAGAGGGGCAAGTGATAAAGTGGGAAAGACCAATCTGGTTGGCTGCAGTACCCAAGGTGAGAAACAGTCGTGTCTTGGGCTAGTGTTTTCGTCACGTAGGTAGTAAGGAGCAATATCTCCTACAGTGAGACTGGAGAAGCTTTCTCCCTGGTCTCAGTGTTTGGGCTATAATTAAGATATATCTCTTAAAAAATGACTTGGATAGTTATCATCTATTTGATAAAGACAATTGGCAGAGGAGCAGTATGTGGGCTGGAAATTTGAAATATAAGTTGAAAGTTCAGAGGTGAGGTCTTGGTGGAGATAGAACTAACTCTTTATGTCATCTGAGTAAAGATGTTTATTAAAGCCACATCACTGCATCACCTAGAGAACAAATGTACTAGAGAAGAGGCTCAGAATCAAGTCTTAGGACACCTCAGTAGTCACACGCTCATTTCTTCATGCATTCATTTTTAAATTTAGTACTATATTATCTGACTCCTCTGATCCAGGTATTCCAATTATGGACCAGGAGGTAGAATGTCAAAGGTCAATGACATTATGTTAGAACATATTTATGTCCATAAAACCTATCTATACACCTATATGTATACCTCAAATCTCATTTAAAATATGGAATGCCTGCTCTCTGTGGTGCCCCCCCCACATACTTTTTTGTTTTTTATAGCATGTGGCCTCAGAATAGTTGACTTTATTTAAATAACCACTGAAGGCTATCAAATCAAGTTTTTCGGCATTAAAGGTGGAAGCTGCATAGTCTCTTATAATCTAGCTTCAAAAATCACAGTTAAAGACTGAATTTTGTCCCTCCCCAAATTCATATGTTGAAGCCCTAACACCTAATATGACTACATTTGGAGACAGGGCCTTTAAAGAATTAATTAAGGTTAAACCAAATCATAGGGTGGGACCTTAAACCAATATGAGTGGTGTCCTTTTGAGAAGAGGAAGACACACCAAGAATGGACAAACCCAGAGGAAAGGCCATGTGAGGACCCAGAGAGGAAAAGGCTGTCTGCAAGGCAAAGAAAGAGACCCTGGGAGAAACCAAGCTTGCTGACACCTTGATTTTGGACTTCTATCTTCCAAACATGTGAGAAAATAAATTTCTAATGTTATGTTACACAACCCTACCCAACTAAAGCAGTCATGTGTCATAACTTCAGTTGAAGTAGTTACTAGCACACCAGATTTTAGGAGATGACACTCTTAATGAGAAGACTGTCAAGTATTTGCAATCACGTTTTAACGTCACCAAATATTATTGGCTTTTTGTTGATATTGAATCCCTCTGATCTCTTACCTATATTTGGACTCATGATCCTATTGCCCTTATCTGTGGGAACTTTGCTCTAATCACTTATAATCTTTTGATAATATAACCCATGATGTTAATTTCGATATATGATAATTATTGCCCTGTGATGATATTGCACAGGCAGGCTTCAAGCTGTATGTGTTTACCTTAACAACGTGTTTGTCCCTGCATTTCTTGTTGCAGTGGAGTATAAGTGCACTCTACTGCCAGGGACAAACAGTTACTCAGGTAGACAAAAGGAAACCTGCTAGGGGTTTTAGTAAAATTATGTTAGTGTTATTTGAAATCTCTAATATAAATCTTTTTATGCCTCAACTCAATCCTCTTAGCTTACTAGTTTTTCTTTCTTCTTTAAAGCAACTTAGAAAGAGGAAGAAATAAATTCTCAATTTATTTGCTTAAGCATTTAGATTTAGGGTAATGCTTCAATACCGTTAACAATCTCATATTTTAGAAAAAAAATCTTAGGTAATATCAAACTAATGGTAAGGAAATTCAAGAGACTGACTTTTAAGAGAAAGAGGAAGTTGGTTTTCTTTGTCCTCAAAGTCTCTGTGTTTTCCAGGTTTTTTGAGGGAGGGATGACATTTCACTTTTATTTAATTTTTAAGATATGTATGACTTACTTTTTTGCTTATATTGTCCTATTAATATTATCTTTAATGGCCTAGAGTCACCTAGTAGAGCAATTTATAATGAGATCTAGTGAACCCTGTACATTTAAAAAATTCCTTTGCTAACAGGAGCCAGTCTACAGAAGATCTCCTTCTAGTTTCTAGATGATTTACTAGAGAAAACACACCCAAATGATGCATTCTAGCACATTACAGAGTCAACACTTAGAGACTAATATAAGTTCATTTCTAAAATTCACTAACTGCAGATATGTTCAAACTAACTGATGATGAGCAAGAATTTTTTTCTTATTATTGCCTGCCACATTAAACTAATCAAGGTTCCTATAAATTAAGGACAGCTTATCTCCTTCTAAATATCATCAGACTTTTTTTTTATGCTTGGTTTTGTTTTGGGTAAATTAGATGCATCTGGATAAGGAATATTTTCCCCTAAGAAATCAATATCATTCACATAGATTGATACAGTGAAGCACTGGAGAATGAAGAATATTCATTCTGAGGCACACAGTGAATTAAACAAAAGAAACTAACAAAAAAACATGTTAACATTTTGAACAGGAGGAAAATAGCAGTGTTTTTCTACATCAAACAGGCCCTCAGCCAAACTACTGTTGCATAACTGGCTAAGTTTGGGGCTATTAGCTAAATGGAAAGAAAACTTATTTGTAAAAGATGCTTTATATACCCCAATCTGCATTTATATATTCTGTAGATAACATTTACTACTTATATTCTATGGAAACAGATGGTATACAAATGCAATAATGCGCTAATTGTTCATGGGGTAGGTGAATCAAGAGTTTTATATCCACGATTGAGTTTTTAAACACAATCAAAACAAGCCTCTTTCATTTTTTCTTTCCAGAGTGTTATGCATAATCTATGCAGTTCCCCGTTAGCGATCATCCCAACCAGGTACTTACATTTTTTGGCCCTGAACTTTGGTATAAACAAGGTTGGGAAATGTCCTCACAAAAAACATACAGAGTGAAATTGACTGAGTCAAATGTTCTCTCCTTATTATAATAACACGGTTTACTCATTCTACCACGCTTTGTTTCTCCTTCTCATATTGTGATAATCTTACCTGTGGGGACTCCTGGAGGAAATTTTCCTGTGGGAGAAATGAAGGGTGGGAGAAGGAGATTCTGTCTGTACCTATGCATGGGCAAAGATATAGGAAGTCAATGGATTAAACATGAGCTAAGGACTTGGAATTGAGGACAGGAAAAATGCTGTGAAAAATACCTACATCCGCTAAGAAAGGGTTGAACCTAGACACATAACTTCTCAATCCTGTAAAGGACATAGTCAGAAACCAGAAGAAAGAAAGATGTAGATATCATGGTGCTCAGGATTGGGGACTGAGGCAAAGTTTGTAGGATAATAAGGATAGAGATAAGCTTTGAGAACCTTTCCTACAACTTGTACTCAACACTCAACATAACCAGCATGGAAAATGGGCTAAATCATTGCTCGCTGTACACATACACATGCACATGCATAAATACTCACAAATAGGTCACTGAAATCTTTCACAGTGTGGTCCCCTCAGTGGTCTGCTCTGGCTTACCTATAGGTTTCTAGTTTTCAAGGTCAGAGTTTCCCTGCATACTTAAATGTGTGCCTACGGTTTTCAGTCCTATTTGCGGATGGGGGACCTTGGCCCCACTCTTAATTATTTTTTTCTTAAAGCATCTGAGGTGGGGTCGAAGGTTATCGCATCCACAGAGTGGCTTGTAGCAAGCAAGCAGGGTGTGTTTACTTTCAGTTTCCAATGTCTCTATCAAACAGACTTTCAATGTGTTTAGTCCACCGTCGGCCACATACCAGACTGTGAGAACATCATTACTGACACTATCTATTGCAGTTTTGGGAATACCTTCGTTTAAGAATGACAGTCACAGTGCTTTCAGGCTTGGGGTCAGGAAGTGCTCCCTCTGGATGGCTCAAGTTTGGCTCCCACAGCTGTGACTCCTTCTTTGAGATGTCCACCATAATTCAGGGCATCACTGCTCTATTACCGAGATAACATCTCTTAAGTTCTTGTCAGGTCTGTATGTAAGGCCTAGGGGAGTTTTCCATGAGAAACAGGGATGAACACAAGAATGTATCTAGATTTCTTTGTTTCACATTCTCCACTGGGTCACCATCACTGGCATTGTAAAGCCAATATGAGGCTACAAAATCCTTAATACTAGTTAATATCTCATCTATATTTTTTTCCATAGGAATTTATGTCTTTCAAGGAAATCTCTCCTAAAGAGCCAAAGCTCCCTTAACTGCAACCAAGACATGAAAACTCTGAGACCTTTAACTGTTACATCGTAATAACTCTAAGGAATGCAGAAGGGCCTGAGCCTTAAGGTATCCCGGCTGTTGCCATTTTTCCTTTATAAGCATTACACACTTTATCCTGTCTTTCCCAAGAGAACCAGTGGAAGTTTAATAATTTGCCTGGTTTCTGCCCATAGCAGTTGTAAATTTCCCATTTTTTATGTCCAGTGTAGGTATATATCTCTGTAGCTACATTTGAAAAGAGCCCAGATTTTCTGCCTACCCTGGACAGATCTAATACTATAGTTGTTAAAGTGAAGTGGACCAGAGGCTGACTGCCAGTTGGTGAGTTAAGCCTCCCTCCCCAGAGGAGTTTGCAATAATCAGAACACTGTTCACTTTGATTCTGCTTCTGGGTATTTGGCTTGAAACCACCAGTCTAATTCATCCCTGGTTGTAGGCAATAAAGGGAAAGACCATTTATTTCCCTGTTGACCATACAATTTGTTATTTTCACCATTGATTTCATAAGCTTCCCTTAAGTCCTCTTAACCAGTCCTCAAAGACCTTATCGTTCCTCTTCCAGAAGGCATGCGTCTATCACTATCACATGTCCATTGCCAAAATTGTGAAAAACTCCCAGTGAAGGGTTTGAGATTTTAATTTACTTTCAAGCTAATGATTTATGGATGGTGTAAATTGAATATATCACTTTTTCTGGTATACAGACTTAGGTAATTTTCATGCAAACTTCTGTAATATTTTGAGGACGTCACATGGATGTCTGCAGCAGACAGATAGGAACCACAGCATATCAATGATTGATTAAGTCCCTATTAGACAGGGTTTGTCTTCTTGGCCCTGATATTTTTGACAAAGCAAGTTAATCTCTCAGTGTTACAATTTGTACATTATATAAATTGGAATAGGAATGCACAGATTTTTTCTATTGTATCCAATACATGTTGGGTAAGTCAAACTTCAAATTAAATTATCTTAATATTGCATTTATTTATAGGAAAAAAGCATAAGTCCTAAAAAGAAAATCATGTAAAAGTTATGCTTATGGTGTATAACTAATTATATTTGTGCAGTAGTTTTCTACAAAATAATCATATCTGATATTTTCCCAGCAGTAATGACTTAAAATTGGCATCTTCTAACTCGCAAATGATTCTATGTATTCATACTTACTAATGTTTGTCCATAAAAATGTTTTTAAAAGAAGCATAACTGTGTATAAAACACTTTATTGGACAAATGATGAAAAATAATCCATTTTAGTTGATGAGTTATTTGGTACTGTACCTGTAGAAGCAGAGCAGCAGCATCACAGACATTAAGACTTGTTACCTTTAGTACCTAAAGGTGAAAATACAACATGTTTGTGTTAAAGGCAACATTTCTCAATTCATCAGGTGAATGAACCAATTATTCACTTGAAGACATCTTACCTAACTAAATCCTACATAAGAATTTTCCAATGTATCACTTTTGGAAAACAAAACGCTTCTTTAGTGTATTGGTCTTCATTTTTTTAAATAAAGAAAGTTAGACTCAAAGAACACTTTGATAATGTAACTAGAAGATGAATACAGTGCACTGAGTTGAGTTTGCACTATGTTATTTACATTCTTACCAGAGCAGCTTCTGCTGCAATCAGCGTGTTTGTATCCTCCAAGATAAAATATTTTAGGTCACTGAATCTCTTACATGCACATATAGGAGATGAATTGGCCTTCCAAAACAATTGTTAATGTTTAAGTTACATTATTAACATAGTTCTTCAAAATTAGTTTTATCTTGGGGGAATGAAGAAAATCCAATATCAAAATGACTGATACCCAAAGCTATCATTAAAGAGGTGGCTGGCCTCCTTGAATATGTGATCCTATTTCAATATTCTTTGGCACCTTTTGTTTCAGATTCAACACATGGCAGGTGAGCATGGTAACTAATCATTTTATAGTGGAAAGTATAAAGAGAAGCAAAACCAACACTGAGAAGAATAAAAGGCCAAAAATATATCATTCAAGAAATACTTATTAATGAATATACACAGGTCTCTCCTCGTTTTACTTAGCTCACTTTAGGTCAGTGTCTGTGATCGATCTACCTGTCTCAGGAAATATATTTTGGAATATTATTTTATAACATTTTGAGGACACACATCTATTGATCATATTAATTAATTATTTAATAAATCCTATTATGATCATATAGTATTCACACCTTAAGCAGCGATGTCAAAATGTTATTTATGCCTATTTTTTACATAAACTATCTCTAGAATTATTGTTATTTTTTTCTTTATTGAAGTGTGATTTACATATCATGCCTTTACTCCATTTTAAGTGTACGATTAAATGGTTATTAGTAAATTTACCAAGTTGTACAGCTATTCACATAAATCAGTTTTAGAGGATTTCCTTCCCCCTATTGAGACCCCTAATTCCCATCTCCAACTACATTTCAAGCATGTGCCTCCCCTCCACAGTGCTC
>CAUYRT010106997.1:0-19550 GCA_963574885.1 Lepilemur ruficaudatus
GTTAATTAATTTAACCAATCGATTCACACTCCTGCCTTCCTGGGTATTCTGCATTTTAATGGCATCTTCCAGAGGCAAATATCTTACCTCAGGAAATCAGTAATACCAGCACAGACAAAAGTCAATGCACAGACATAGGGGGCGCCATTCACAATGGACATGCAGAGCCTCCCCCAGGGCTGGGCAGTGTCCAGACCACACAGCCACGTATGATTCCCTGCCTATGAGTTCCCTGCCTAATGGTCAAGGCAGCTACTCTCTCTGCCCATGCATAGGGTTGGACCTGAAGAGTTAGTCAGCAGTGAGTTGTGCCTACAGAGCTCACTGGCACAGGCCTGCTGAAAGAATGTGCACACTCTCTTAGCAGGTCTTCTGAAGCCTCAAGAAAATAACACTTGAGATAGCAAACTTGTCCCTGCAAGTAAGAGATGTTTCATGGTATCCTGGGTACCAGGCAGCCAAAACGCCTTTTAAAAATACTGAACTACTAAACCACCTTTAAAAAGAAGAAAAGGGAAAGAACCAACCTTCAATCGGACAAAAAAAGATAGTCTATTTTTCCCAGACTAAAAAGTTGTATCTAGAAAGGAAAAAAAATTATAAAATAAAAAATAAATAAAAATAAATAAATAAGCCAATTTCTCAAAAGAATTGGCTGTTTTACTTTTAGTACCAGCAAATTGCACTTAGCTCATTTTGGAAATAAATTTGTGTAAGAGAATAGGCTTTTTACATGTACAAAGACTTTCATTATTCCATTTCAAAAGACTTTTAGACAGCATAATGTTCAAAGAATAATAGGGGGTAAAAGCACCAACATAAGAAATTTCCACATAACTGAAAATGAAAATTGATAGTTCTGGTCTCTTTCAAAATACTAGCCAAAGTTCTACCATCCTCTGAGAAGCTTATAAGATCTTATCAATCTTATAAGAATCAATAGATCCTTTCAGTTTGTTAAAACTAAGAAAACTACGCTAGCTTTGGAATCCAATAATAGAGCCAAATAGTATATCTGTGGTATTCAACAAAGAGTGTTTGCACACCAATGTTGAGATATCAGGCAAGTATCTAAGATCCAAAGGGAACGGTGAGACCCTCCAAGGCAAGAGAAACAAAGAAATAATAACAGTGATGTGAGTAATGAAAATAAAAAATTAATAAATAGGGAAACCATGTTTCTGGAACAGGTTGGCTCAGAAACTATTATAAAATAAACAGATATAGGAACAGTACCAGGGTGTGGGACTGAAGCAGATCTAAGAGGCTCACAGCCTGGAATGAGGCAGTAGCAGGTAGGAGTTTGGTTTCTCAGAGTAACTATAGCAAAGAGTGACCTGTAAGGTGAAGAATAAATTCAGGCCTGGTGCCACAATCTAAGACCTGAGGTGGGGCTTCCCAGCTCCTGAGAGGAACCTGTAATCAACTACTGCTTAAGAAATTAATTTAAATAAAAACAGAAGACCCATACAGGACAAAGACAGCCTTGTGAGCAAGAATAAGTAAAGTCCCTCCCTAGATCTGCAATATTTTTAGTATCAACTGGGCCAGGAATACAAAATGTTATTGAAACACCTGGTTCCTGAGCTGTGGCTTGAGGATGCCAGAGGGAGAAATGGCCACATCTTTACACAGGGAGAATGCAGAGGAAAGGAGAGATAGGGAAAGTAGAAGAAAGAAAGGAAATAACAACAAAAATGTCCCTTAAGATGAGCCTGCCTAAACACAGGAAGATATGCTATCCATCTTAGGCAGTGCTGAAAAACTGACAAAACTAACAACTTCAATGTACATTTGCTCCAGATGAAATCAGTGTGTGCAGTAGAAGTACCACGAAGATTTTGAAATAAGATAAATTAAGAAATAATATCCATTAAATAAAAAATTATGAAATAAAAGGTATAAATGAAATAAAGGCAAGTAAATATGAAAATGAACTAATTCATTTCGTTTCTTGAAAATAAATAATAGTCATTAATATAAAAAATGAAAAAAATAAACCCATCCAGAAACCAGAAACAAATAGATAATTAGTAAAAAAGAGAAAGAGAGAGAGAAAAAACTACATCTCACAAATAGAATAGACATTCTTTTAAAAAACACAAGAGACTTTTTCAAATATTGAACATGTAAAAGGTCATAAGGCAAATCTCCAGAGGTTTCAAAAGGAAAATCAATATCATATAGGCCACATTCTCTTACTAAAACACAGTTAAATTGGAAATCAACAAGAAATCATTTAGAGACAGAGAGTCAGATATTTTAAAACTCAATCCCAATGAACTATAGAAAAATTAAAGTTCTCCATGTCAACACTTATGGGATACAGTTCAAATAAACATAGAAATATTTGCTTCTGGTTAGAATATAGACTATTTCAAAAGACCCTTGTTTCCACCCAACAATGAAAACAAACTGGATAAGCTACAAAAAGCATAGTTCTTTAAAACTCCTCAGATTGCTGAAGATTCACACACAATAAAAACAACCAAAATAAAATGAATTCCAGAAAGATGACCCCGGCTAGCAGAGAAGAGACCTATAGTTGCTATCACCCTAAAGGATCAGCAGAAGGAAGAGGAATCTTCCATAGATGGGTATAAAGTGAAGCCAGATGAACCTTTAATGAATTTTTAACACATATGTACCAGTGTGACAGATTAGAGAAACTGGGAGCTCACTCACGCCAAGGACTGAGTCTTTGCCCACTGACCTTCAGTGAACGCCTGGGATAGACATTGGGGGCTGGGAGCAGAATGGAATTACTGAGGGAGAGATCCCCCTGAGGCACACTGGGCCTTCTGCAAGTGCAAGGAAGTATTAATAGCTGCTGAAGACTGGGGGTGGAGCAGAAACACTGTTGGAGATCTCTCCAAGGTACACTGAGCCCTCTCAAAATGCCAGGCAGCTTCAGTCCAAAGAGCGAATGCAGGGCAGGAGGACTGAAAGAAATTTCTCTCAGAGAGAAGCAGGTCTTCTCTGAGTATAAGGCGACAGCTGCCAGAAGCTGGGGGTGGAGCAAGAAGGTAGAGGGCAATCCTTCCAAGGCGCTGCAGGCCTTCCCCAGGCACACTTCTGGGCTCCTCGAAAGGCTGGGGCAAGGAAGTGTGGAAGAGAGAGACTTTCAGAGGCATGGGAAGTCAAGCAATGATATAAAAAGACTGCAGAGGAAAGAGTATTCTGTAGCAACCAAAAAAGCTGGCAGATAAGATTTAGAGCACAGAAATGTCTGAAGTTCTGAAAGCCAGCATCTGGACTGTATGACAAGAAGAGATCTCCAGAGTTTTGCAAGTACTCAGATCCCAAGTCTTTCTGAAGGGGAAATCCCGGCCCCACCCTCAAACTGAAGTAAATTAAAACTTTAACAAAGCCCAGAGCCAGCTGAATCATAGATAGGATCAGTTCAGCCTCCGACACCGGTGGCCTGGCAAGACGATTACACCTTATTCCAGAGGTAAATGTTATTTACTTACATCTCTTCTCATCTGCCTATAATCTGGCATAAAATCAAAATATATGAGACATATGTGGAAGCAAGAATGTCTGAATCCTTGCTTAAAAAGTCAAGGGGGACACAGTGGCACACCTATAGCCCCAGCTACCCAGAGGCTGAGGTGGGAGGATCCCTTGAGCCCAGGAGTTAGAGTCCAACCTTGGCAATATAGCCAGACCCCATCTCCAAACAATAATAATAATAAAATATAATAAAATAAAAATTTTTTTAAAAAGATGAAAGTCAATAGATCAAAATGCAGATACAGTGCAGATGTTGGAATTATAGAAGAGGGACTTTAAAATAATTATCATAAATATGTGTAAAACATACTTAAACAGTGGGGGATTTCATCAATGATATAGAAATCATTTTTTAAAGAGCAAAAAAGAGAGTTATTAGGAGCAAAATATACTAAAAATGAAGACGCCATCAAATGGACTTACCAGAAGACTGGATACAGCAGAGGGAAGGATGATAGAACTTGAACACATTCAATATAATTATCAAAATTGAAACACAAAGAATAAAAAAAAAATTGAACAAACCATCCAAGATCTCTAGAACAATATCAAATGGCCTTATATAACTGTAATTGACATACCAGGAAGAAGAGAGGAAAAAATAAGTCAGAAAAAAATACTGGCAGAGTTAATTACTGAGAATTTTCCAAAGTGTATTGAAGAAATCAATCCATGGATCCAAGAGGCTCTGAAAACTGTGAGAAGAATAACCATAAAGAAAACCACATTTAAGTACATCATACTCAAATTGCTGAAAACCTAAGAGGAAGAGAAATCTTAAAAGCAGTCAACTAAAAAACAAATCAGGTTGTGTAGTAGAGACTTTTTTAATGATAAAAAATATATATATAGCAAACTTCTCATCAGACACAATGTATACTAGAAGCCATGACATTTTTAACCTACCAAAAAGAAAAAACAAACCAAAAAAACTTTCACACTAGAATCTTATATTCAGTGAATTTATTCTTCAAAACTGAAAGTGAAATAAAGACATTTTTTGGCTAACAAAAGTTTAGAGAATTTTTCTCCAGTAAACCTACATTATGACAAATGCTAAAATAACTAAATTATGTTAAAATGGTTAGAGATCCCTGGAATGTTTGGGAAGAAAGTGAAATCATGAATTAAAAATAGCCTTTGATAAGTGGAGGATTTATATCATGACATCTAGTGTAATCACTAAGAGTAGAATAAAGAAGTATTAATATACAACTTCCTGGATGTTAAAAAGAAAATAATAAAATAACACTCAATCCAAAAGAAAGGAAAAAGGAAGATAAAAGGACAAGACGGAAATAGGCAAAACACTTAGCAGAATGGTATATTTAAATTTTATTATATCAGTAATTATTTTACATAAAATTACATGTAAATTTTACATATAAATTATTTTATATATAAATTTTATGTATAAATTATTTTACATATAAATACAATTAAAAGATAAAATTTTTAAATTAGACAAAAAAAAGAACTAAACCCAAATACATGCAGTTGGAAATATATCCACCTAAAAAACAAGAAAAGTTGAAAGTATTATACATGCCATGCAGAAGCTAACAAAAAGAATTTTGGAAAAATCTATATTATCAGACAAAGTAGACTTTAAGAAGAAAAGTATTAACTAGAGATGAAAGGAGACACTACACAGTGACAAAATATTCAAATACTCTCTGCTCTCATCCTGGGCCAAGCTGAAGCTATTACTTGAGTTGCTTTGAAATCCATTTACAGCATGGAGCTCTCCCAAGGACAGCCTTCTCCATTTCAAAAATAAATAAATAAAGATTCCATAATAACAGAAAACCTCCAGTTGGTGTTCACATTTCTCTGAAGACTCAAAATTATTTTCAATAAATTGGCTTGTTAAGATAAGAACCAAAGTCCACAATTTGGCTGATTGTGATATCTCTTAACTGCTTTTAATATATTGTTCCCTTTTCCTCTTTTTTCCTTTCAAATTATTTATTAAAGATACATGGCTGTTTGTGCTATACAAGTCTCTCTGTCTAGATTTTGCTGATTAAATTGCCACGGTGCTGTTTAACACGTTCTTGTGTCTTACATTTCCCATAAATCTTTGGTTAAATTTAGAAGCTTATATGAATCAGGTTAAATATGTAGGCAAGAATACTTCATAAGTGACTATCTGAATTACACAAGAAGAACCATATTATATGACCTGGTTGATCTCTTTGTGATATTAGCAGTGTTGGTGATCTTTCCCTTGATCCATTATTTCATTTGGAGGCTGTAAAATGGTGATATTCTAATTACACTTGATACTAGTTTTATTCCAATTGCATAAATATATTGCTTATCTATAAGGCACTGATTAGAATATGCCAAAGTGTTATGTACCTAAAAGGAATGCCAGAGCATTTTCTTTTAAGAATAATGATTTTCTAATTCACCTTTTTGAAACTCCTGAATCCTGATTTTAAAAAATTGAAATGTACACAATTGATGGTTTTATCAATTATAATCTCCCCATCTTGATTAACAGAGCAAGGTACTCGAAAAAAACGGAGAATAAGTTTTTAGAAATCAAGTTTATTTTTTCTCTATGGGTAAAGCTTGTGATAAGAGACCAACCCCAAAAAAGGAAATCTTGCCTTCCTTTTTCTCCCTACTTCCTCAATCAAAATCAATCCCACTTCCTTCAAGAATCCATTCAAATTGGTATTGACTGATTAACACTATGGTGCTCAAAGGGTGGGAGTGAACACTGGGGAATTGGGGGGTGGGGGGTATACCCAAGGCTGAGGGACGTGGGGGTCACTGTGGAGGGGTGGGATATGCTTGAAAAGTAGTTGGGGAGCGGAATTAGGGGTCTCAATAGGGGAAAGGAATTCCTCAAAAACTGATTCATGTGATTAACTGTACACCTTGGTAAATTCACTGAAAACCATTTAATCGTACACTTAAAATGGAGTGTTGGTTGTACGTAGATACAGTTGGAGCACTATGTATGTACTCTATGGACTACTTTGACAGAGTGGATTTTTGAATGTAACAAGATAAGTCAACTTGAGTGGAAATAAATTTTGGGAAGTCAGCTCACTACAAATTGTGACTGTAAACATTGTACTGTAATTGCTTTGTAGTTTTCCCCCAATTAAAAAAAAAAAAAAGAAAAGAAAAGCCCCTACCATGAATAAACTAGTAGGTGCTAAAAAAAAAAAAAATTTGCCATAATCAAGACATAAGAACAAAATAATTATTCACATTGCCAATATGATCACATTCTGGCTAACTCAGTTTTCTATCATTTGACTGTTATTTTTATTTCACTGACTATAAAGCAAGCCCCAGAATTAATGCATGCCATGTTTTCGATTTAGTCGTGTATTGATCAATTCCTCAGACTGTTGTGTTTTTTTTTTTGTGATATCCACAGATCATGACCCATTTTTTTCACATCCTCATTAAAATAACATCACATTCTGTAGTATACAACATAAAAAACCACCATGTTTGTGAATAGAAAACAAAATAAGCAACTGTTAAATTTGTTGTTAACTGATATTGTTAGATTAAATGTGCAGAAATCCAAATGGAAAAAAGATTCATCCTACTGAACACATGTTACAGTAGTGTCACCTAGGATGGGTTTGCAATCCATTTCTTCAGAGGCTTCTTAGAATGACATTTCTTACTTCAGGGAATTTACCATGGTTTGAGGTCTGACTCTCAGCTCAGGAAGTTTAGAAACCTGAATTTGTCAGCCTACAAAGCCCATGTCTCAAGGACATGTGATAAGTAAAACCTGGACTTGGAATCAACCCCTAGCTCCGTCAACTACTTCATTTGCAACATTGGGAAAAATAGTTACCTTCCCTAAGACTTAATTTCCTCTCTCATAAATTAGGGAAAATAATAGTAGTACGTACTTCACAGGGTAGTTGTGATGATTGAGATAAAGCCTGTAAAAATAAAATTACTTTTATTAAGTGCTGTACATAGCAATATAATTTTTATTTCCCAGGAAGGATAAGTAGAGCCCATAATTCAGTTAAAAGGTGTAGGCTGACAAATTTGATTTAATATTAGATGGAACATTTAATAGTTAGCATTGTCCAAAAATAAAATATAAAAATCACTCAGTGGTTGTTATTCCTGATTGTTTTTGTTGTTAATATTATTTGAGACCTCTCTCACTTGAAGTACATGGGCAGATATGCTTAAGTCATAAAGATTTCTGCCATAAATAGGAAGATGGATTAGAATTAAACATCTCTGAAGTGTTCCAACTTTATGATTCAACGAATGTACTAAAGAAGCTGTATTTTGTTTCAACATTCAGGGCCACTTATATGATAAAATTCAGTGATTCAAGGATGCTTGTGATTATTGAGTCAGTTGAAAATGTTTGATTATCACATCATGTAATTATATTTGACCCAGAAGAATAAACTTATTCAACATTTTAAATTATTTTGTGTTGCATAAACTTCAGCTTGCCCTTATTACCCAAAGTTTCTTTCATCAGGAGCTCAAGAGACAGTTGACGAAGTAATTAATTCAAGAGAAAAAAAGGTTATAAAAAGTTTTTATTTTATTCATTATGCTACATATTAATTGTATAGTCAGCTTCAAAGCAAGTTCATAAAAATTTTTTTCCACAATAAAAGTGATACATAGATACTAAAAGCTATTAACTTTGCAGATATTAAAAATAGGGATGGACATGCTTGAAGCTCTGACTTGAGGGGGGTGGGGGAAGGGCAATATATGTAACCTAAACATTTGTACCTCGTAATATGCTGAAATAAAAAACATAATAATAATATGTGGACTTACATAAGCCATTTATGCCAATTGACTAGACAAGTTCTTGACACACTCGCTCTCTCTTTTTGAAACATCTCTATCAGTATCCTCTGATTATATCCGAAAGCAGAGATGGAAATAATTTGTTCTTCTTCAGTACTTCTATGACCCCATTATTGACCTGTGCATTTGTGTCAATAATTCATTGCTGAATCTATCCAGGCCTTTGATATCATTTCCATAACCATAACCCAACTTGACCATTTTACATCTTTATCACTGTCTCAGTAACTTCTAATTGTCTTTAATGTCATATTAATAAGTCTTTATAAACTTATCTTTACCCATTTATTAACTGTTTTCACCTACATATAAATCCCTTTCTGATCTGGCCCATGTACTTCACCTTCCTGTCTTACCACCCCCAACTCCTCCGTGTATCCTTTATAAAACACTGGTTTTAGTTGCCTGCACGTGTCATTGTTACGTCGCATTCTATATAAACTGCTCCTTCTTGCCCCACTGCTTTTGGCTTTTTTAATTCTTGCTTATCTTTCATAACTCAGCTTAAATACCTATACTGTCCTGGCTTAGATTAGAGAAGCTTTCTTGTGTAGTTTCATAGGATGAGTGCACCTAAACAGCATGTATGACACTCTGTTGTAATTACATTTATTTATCTGATTTAGCATTTAAATCTTTGCACTGTTAGAGGTCAGGACCTGATTCTTTTCTCTCTTCCTTTATAAAACCTATTGTTACTATGATACTTTTTAGATGCTCAATAAAGGGTTGTTAAATAAGGGCTGAGGTAAAATCTTAGAGTTGGAATGTCAGAGATGGTGTATGTGAACACTGTGCATAACCTTAAAGGAATTTATACTGGATGATTATTTGAAATTAATTCTGAATTCTGAATACAGTAGTGTTTATATACCTGATGGATTTACAGTGTAAAACTAATAGTTCTTCATAACTGAACAAAGCATACATGGAATGATTGTATGTTTGTTAAATGTTTTTGGATAATATTGCATATGTATTTCAGGACTAAAAGAATTTTTTCCATAGAAAGTAAAAGTTTAGCCTTATGTAAGGTTAAATTACATACTTAATATGCAGTTTAATCTGCAAGCATTTATATTGTTTTCTAGTTACAAGTAGTTGAGGATAGAAACAATTCTAGCCTCATTTTAGTTTTATTAATTAAACTCTGGTTTACTCTAAAGCTATAGTCTCTGCCTAGTAGTATTTATAGCTAATATAAATCTTAAGTGCACAGAGAGAGTAAATAAAGAGATCCTAATGAAAAAGATGAATTAAAATGAGTTTAGTTCACTTGAGTGGTGTTTGTATAGAAGTTACTCTGGAGAAATTTGTATGGTGGAGATGTTGATTGGAAATAGGAATTGGGCAAAAGAGAGATTAAGGAGATACCCTAGAATGAAGGCAAGTTTAGTGAAACAGCTGGCCCAGAAACAAATATAGTATATTTCCTTTCTCCTATCACATTTTACTCTTTACCTCATCCCACACATATATACACTTGATTAACCAGGCAAAATTGATTTCTATTCAGTTTATTATTTTTTTATTATTTATTTTGAGGCAGTCTCGCTCTGTATCCCAGGCTAGAGTACAGTGGCGACATCATAGATCACTGCAACCTCAAACTCCTCGGCTCAATCGATCCTCTTGCCTCAGCCTCCTAAGTAGCTGGGACTACGGGCACATGCCATCACGCCCGGCTAACTTTTCTATTTTTTGTAGAGACAGGGTCTTGCTCTTGCTCAGGCTGGTCTTGAACTCTGGGCCTCAAACAATCCTCCTGATTATAAAAAATTGTTAATGTGTTATTCCACTCACATGAAATATCTAAAGTGGTCAAAATCATAGAAACAGAAAGTAGAAAGGTGGTTGCCAAAGGCTGGGGGAAGGGAGGAGGGAGAATTAGTGTGGGTATAGAGTTTCAGTTTTGTAAAATGTGTTGCACAATGCTATGAATATACTTAACATTTCTCAACTGTACACTTAAAAATGGTTACAATGGTAAATTCAATGTTACATGTTTTTTACCACAAAAAAATTTAGTAAAGTTTTTATAGATGAAAATTTCCATAGAAAACAGTTTTTAAAAGATTAGTAAAATATCATTAGTGTTAGAGATCAAACTGTTTTGTTATTTTTATGATTCAATGAAATATACAGCTTATTCAAAGTACTTGGAATAGTACTTATACATAGTAAATGCTTTATAATATTACAATTGAATATAGTAACATTCACTTTTCAGTACAATTTGATGTTTTCTTGTTAAGCTGCTTAACACTGTAACTCCAAATGATCTGATGAGTTCATCAGGGCTTATAGTCACAAAGAGAACACTCTATTAAAGCCATGAGGAAATTTTCAATGTAAATATACATTCTTCAGGAATATTTTATGCTTTGTAAGGACTCAATTTCCTTACAATAGCTGACTTGCTCCTGTGTTTATCACTGGTTTGTATTTTTCTCCTAAATGTTCAAATACAAAAAGAATTTGCTTTTAAGTAAGTCTTTTACGTTAATACAGAGCACTCATGAATATTAAGCATTAAAAAGCATATTTTCTTCTAATTTAGAAATTATGAGGTTACTTACTTTGAATTCATTGTTTTCTCAACATTTAAAAATATCTCTTTAAATAAAAGAATGAATACTTGATGTGCATGCAAATATTATCATGGATTTAAATCTTTAGAAATGGAAGAATAATTTTAACTATTGCTATGAAGAGAGAACAATAGATTAAAAGTTAAGAAAGTATCATTCCTTCTTATTTGGGGTATTACACATCAAAAAAAAAAAAACCCCACCTGATCTCTTCCATCAGTGTAAATAACAGTAACAGCAACCAGACCTAGTGCATTTTGAGGTGTATGCCAGGCTCAGTTCTAAATGCTTTACATTCTTTTTATCCTTAAAACAACTCTGTGAAATTCTTACAATTATTTATCCCAGTTTTTCAGATAAGGAAACAGAGGCACAGAGAGATTAAGTAACTCGTTTCTACCCAACCAGAAAGTAACAGTTCGAGATTCAAATCGAGACAGTCTGGCTCCAGAGCTCATGCTTTTAATCAATGCACTACACTCTCTTTGAGTTAAAGGAATGTTATTCAAATATGTCATGTGCCAACAGAATGGCATATATAGTATATTCTGAATTCAGACATCTTATAAATGTTGCTTTTGGCATAATAGTGAAAATAGAAATAACAATGACTGTAAGCTTTTTGTTGAATTTTAAATACACAGTCATGAAGATAAGTAGTACTCTAACAATTGTGAAGATGCAACTATAAAAAACTTGGTGATTTGGTTGGAAATTATGCATTTTCCTCTTTAACCTAAACATTATAACTTCTCTAAAAAGACAAAACAGTTTGATGATATTTTGTGGTATTTGGAATATAAACAAATAGGAAATTTATATGAATTTAATAGAAGTTTTTCATTCAATGAGTGTTCTAAATCTTGCTATTTCTTATATGCCCAGGTACACGCCCACCTCAGGGTCTTTTGCTGTTCTCTTGAGCTTGAAATCTCTTCTCCTAGATATTTGCCTGTCTTTCTTTCTCCCGCCTTCCTCTTCTCCAAGTCTTTGCTCTCATTAAGATTTATCTGATAGTAAATTAGAATTAAAGCTTTCATGCTTTTTGATGTAGATAAAAGAACAAAAGAGAAAAAGAACCAATCCACTTGGTTTTGAACAGTCTCTGACATATATAAGTTTTCAATAACTGTTTAATATGTAATATACTCTGGTGGTTAAGGTTGTTGTGTTAGTTTTGTAATACATTGTATCCCCATTCATTTATTTTCATTCTAATGTTAAGAAAAGATAAAGCAAGCAAATATATTCCACAGTTATACATATCAAATTGTAAACACACAATGAACTTCTCCTGAAATTATAATTTTGCTTTGTAAGATTTCATCCAGCTGGAAATCACCATACTTGTTGTGCCTTTTGTTCCTAAACTGAATCTTAGTTTAGGTTGATATTTGAATGGCATCTTGATAAGAGTTCATCTGTTTTGTTTTGTTTTTTAAACTATGCAATTTTGAATGGAATTCATTTATTGTTTTTAAGAGAGAGGGTTTTACCTTGTCATCCAGGCTGGAGTGCAGTGGCAAGATCATAGCTCACTGCAACCTCCAACTCCCAGGCGCAAGTGATCCTCCTGCCTTAGCTTCCTCAGTAGCTGGAACTACAAGCACACACTACCACACCCAGCTAATTTTTTGAAATTGTTTTTGTTTTTGTTTTTGTTTTTGTTTTGTAGAGCCCTACCTATAAGAGTAGGCTTCCTGGTAGTTTTTTTTTTTTCCTGGTAGTTTTTAATTCTCAAGTTAGTCTGCATGGAGTCTCCAGCAATTCATCAAATACACGTTAAAGCTTTGCCACCCACATTAGCTCTAGCTGTAGGGTTCTGCTCTGGGGCTTCTACTCACAGTTGTGATTCTCTGTAGTTGCCTGTTTTTCCAGTTTTGGGGGCAGCACGGTATATCATGATGGATTAAGAAGAGTTGTTAACTTTGAGTTTGTTCACTGTTTTTCTTGTTGTGACAATGCTTGGAGTGACAGTTTCCAAGTTCGTTACATGTAAGAACTGGAAACTCTGACCCTAGATGCAGAAGTCTAGGATGCAGATAGCAGGAGGGCCAAGAATATAAGGAAGCTTTCTGGCACACTTACAAGTTTTAGTTATCTAAACTAAAGTTTAGATAAGTTTGGTAATCTAAACTGTGACCTCACTGTAGCACATCCTATGTGAATCCTTTCCCCATGTTCTGTTACCTTAAACTACATGGTGTTCTAACTATTCTGAGCTTAACTGAACCTCTAATTGTCCTTGGCCTGTGACTGCCCATGACACAGAGCTAACATACTTGTAGTGGACATGTGAACATTGGTTTTCAGGTGTGTTTTCTACTGACATAGAATTACTGATTAATTCTGATTAAAGGTGGGGAGTGGCGAGCCCTGAAGCTGGGCCTGCTAGGGAATTTAGATTCAAAAGCCATTGAATTTCATATATTATAAAAAAAGGTTTGTAGTTAGGTGATTGGCATTATACATCTTGTCTTACAGGAAGTGAATATGAGAATGTAAACACTCTGTTTATGAAAGACAAAATAATGGATATGTAAGTGGCTGGGTTTATTTTAATTATTTAGTTCACAAAATATATTAAAAATTATAATTTTTAATGGGACCATACAAATGACCATGCAAACTGAAACTGTGATTATTAAGTGATCTTAATAATCAATAGGAAAAATGAAAATTGTTTTATAACCTTTCAAAATTTTTTGTCAAAACATTAAAAACTCTCTTAACTCTCTCTTAATGCCAATTATAAGTATATTGGGGAATGAAAAAATAGCAAAACTAGTATTTATTTAGTATATTATAATTTTAAACATTAGAAAAATTTAGGGTTAAAGTGTTTTATTTCTTTGTGAAAACTTTTCAAGAGTAGTTTGAATACTTCTTGCATTGTTTTCATTGTATGGAGCAAGATCTTTTCTGTGCCTTGGCAAATTATATTCCTTTCCAAATGTGGTTAAGTTGTCCACTTTTTATCTTTGCATTTTCAATGTCATGGAATATCTGAGCATTCCTTTAATGTGAAGGTTTTTGCTGTGTCACTTTTTCTGGGACATTGTCATCTTTTGTATCACAATCACTTAAAAGGCTCTTCTGAGTGTGGATTTCATAGCAGCATCCAGCAGATTTACCCAGATGGCTTAACGTTAATCAATTGATGCTGACTTCTGAAACAAAGAAACCAGCCTTTACTGGCATTTAAAGGTTCTTCTTTAGTCTTCTTGTAATAACTTCTCTTTTAGTCAGATGACTAACTCTGGTGCTTGGACCTAAATGCTACCTAATCAGACTGGGAATTTTTTTATTACAATCTTCAATGCTAAGAAATCAGTGCTCCATTTCACCTGTAAATGACTTTCTGTATCTAGCACAGTTTAAACAAAAAGATGTTGAAACTACTTTAGTTAATTTTTTAATATTCATTGAACTTTTTCAATATGGTTTGTACTGTAGCTTCACGTAGTGCTAGGTTCTCGTCCCATCTTAACTTTGCTGTCGCCATTTTCAAATCTTCTAGTCACATCGAATTTCACTTACAGTGTTACTTTTCATTTCTTCACCGTACTTTCTTTAGGCATTGTAGCTAATTTCCTCTTAACGATCATCCATTTTTGTAAGATGCCACTGGGAGTCTGTCGCTTGGAGAAAACACAATTGCATACTTGGCTGTCTGTGCATGAACTAACAGATGTGTGATGACCAATCAATAGCACATTCTGAAAGAAGTGACATGATTGGTCACTATTCATCATGTGCATCTCTTATTTATGTAGTAATTTGTGAACAGCAGCAAGCACACCTGATCTGGTATATTTTCCAAATCAACTACTTACATGTTAGTTCTAAGTCCCAATATGTGTCTTATACTTTGAGATAAACAGTTCTAGATATATTTTATATTGATGTGTACTAGTTTAAATGGATCTTCTATCCTGGAATTAAACTATAAAAATTCTCACGTACATTAAACAAAAAAAATGGATACTAAGTGTAAGAACAGGAAAACAATCTTTTATGAATCTTCTGAGAAAATCTAATTTTTAGTAGATTTCAACTAAATTAACTAATATCCTGTATCGCAGTGCTCATCTATAACATACTAGTTATGTGTTTATACAAAGAGAAGAAGTTGCTACCAAAAGGTCCAGTCCTTCAAAGTGGTTTTTTGTTTTAATGTACCCTAGAGGTTAAGAGGTTGAGCATTTTTATAAGCTCCTCTACTTCTCTCTTTTCATCCATCAACTGCTTAACCTCAGACAGTATTTTAGTCAGACATTTTCTCTTTTTTGGTATTATCATGAATCTAAATACACTTTCAATTCTTCTTTTTAATTTAACCATGAACATGAGCAGTTATCAGTGTGGTAAGAGAAATCAGAATGGAGGTTTAAAAAATCAAGTAGTAAGCATAAAATAGTTTTATATTCTCTTCTGCATATTTCATTGTTCGCAGAGCACTGGGTAACAAATATTAGAGTATTAGCACATCAGAGGAAAGGAGCCAGATCTTGGAAAGGTAGCAGTGAAGCTAAAGGAAAAGAGTTTCAGGAAAGAAGGGATTAACAGGGGCAAACACAGCAGTGAATCAAGCAAGATAAAGACTAAAAAGTTTCCATTAAAAACTCACTTTTTTTCATTATAAAAGTAGGATACCTGACATGAAGGGGTTAATAGACATTTAACTAAATAACTGAAAAGTCAGGAGGGCACACATGTTAGTACAGTTAGAAAGGGTTGGCAGGATAAGGCTTAACTGAAGCAGCAGAGATGGTGTCGTATAACTTTTATTTTATAGCACATAACAAAGTATAATAGATTCTTGTCAGCTGACATGAAATCTTCTTTCAAAAATGGTAGTGATTTTACCTGATTCAGCACTGTGAAATTAATCATCTGAATCTATTAGTAAAATTATATTTCAAGAGTTTAAGGGAAAATCAACCTCTTTCTTTTTTCATATATAAAAATACTTCATCATAGAAGAAAATTTTCTTTTAAATCATGGAATGCTGTTTTTATTCATGGAATAAGACCAGTTTTAGGATTTTTGTTGAAAATGTAAGTTTTGAGTTGAGGCGGTTGATTTACAAGTTTCTTAAAAGTTTGTTAAAAATAGATAATAAAAATTGAAAACTTGGAAAGAAGTGTTTAAACCAAGGTTCTTGTGAATCCACACTAGAAAAAAATAGCACTCCTATATAGTATATTTAGTCATCGTTTAGCTTTAACTATTGTTTTATAAAAGATTTGCTCATAAGGATATTAAAACCTTATTATTTTATGTCTTCTTAAAAGGGATAATTTGAAACTCTCATTTGAAAAACTAATATTACAGTTTTATAGAGTATCTGATCTTTTGCCTTTATTATAAGAAGCTATTAGTTGCTCTTATAGAATTAGGTATTGCTACTCAGGTATCCCACAGAAGGGGTAAGGAATCTGGAATATTTAAACAGCAACTTCAATCAGTCATTGTTTAAAGGCTGCTTTCCTAGGCCATTAATTCTCTGGCCCTTCTAGTTTGCCACAAACAGGTACAGAATAGGTCAGAAAAGCCCTTGAGGAAAGAGATGCAGAAGCTGACTGCTGGAATCAGGCCAGAGTAAACTATCCTAAATGGAAGGGAAAATTGGCAGAGCATCCACAGCCTCTGTATACCTGAATACCCTGAGACCTGGAGCTTGAGGCTGAAGCTTATGTACTATTATTTTTTAGAGTGCAATCTCAGAGAGCAGGAGTGAGGTGAAAGAAAGTGAGGCAGAGCAAGAGGGTTAAGTCAGCTCAAGGGTGTATTTCTGAGCTGGTGATCACATGATAACAAGTACATCTGATTGCTTGATCTCATAAAGCTGTCTCTCAAGAGGATGAATGAACTGCTGCATTCCAGGACAATCTGTCCCTACAACAAGAATTTACTCCTCAACTTCTGTATCTCACTGGTGAAAGCTTTCCCCTGATTCTGCATGTGGTGGCACCAAGTAGGTTTCATGGCCTTATACACCTCAAAAGCAAGAGAGAAGCCCAGAGTGGGAGGTGAGAGGCACCCATTGTGGGCAGAAAGTAGAGACCATAGGGCTTTGCCTGTGGGAAGTTGGAAGAGCCTTTACGTATTTGGTTGCCCAGTGGCAGCCATGGTAGAAAAGGTGGCCAAAGGCCTCAGAAATAATCAAGGCCAGGAGGAATTGAGGTGCTGCCTGAGATAGGCCTGATCCATATTGATTCTAATTTTTGTTTAATAAATATTTTCAACATACACATAAAACAAACATTCATGTGTATGAACACAATTATATATAAAAGGAACACAATTACATGTAAAAAAAATGGTGAAGATCAGCCAAATTTTATTTCCCCCTATATTCTTTGATATAGGTTTGAAGTTTTATACAATAAAGATAGTTTAGTTTTATAAGGGGAAAAGATCATGTGGACAGTTTTAGAAATGAAGGGAGAACAGTAAACTTTTTTTCAAAGTAAAATAAATTGTTAAAAAAAAATATTCTGTGTTTTACTTGACAGTCATAAACAAAGTTGTCTTTTCCAATTCAGGGTTGAATCTTTTAAAAAATTACTTAGAAAACAAAAATAAATGGCTTTTAAATGTGAAAAGTCTAATTCTTATCTTATAATAAAACTACTGTAGTTTATAATTAATTTTAAAATATACTTTGTTTATACAGTCACATACCACGTAACAAAATTTTGGTCAATGATGGACCGCATATACCGCAGTGGTCCCGTAAGATTATAATGGAGTGAAAAATTCCTATTGCCTAGTGATGTCATAGCCATCATAATGTCATAGTTCAACACATTCCTCTTGTGTTTGTGTTGATGCTGGTGTAAACATACCTACTGCACTGCCAATCATATAAAACTATAGCATATACAATTATGTACAATACATAATTCTTGGTAATGTTAAATGATTGTGTTACTGGTTAAAAAAAGAATTAGTCCAGGAGATGTGGTGGGCACTGTGAAGGGGAGGGGCATGCTTGAAATGTATTTCGTGATGGGTATTAGGGATCTCAATAGAGGGTAGGAAATCCTCTAAAACTGATTTATGTGAATAGCTGTACAGTTTGGTAAATTTACTGATAACCATTTAATTGTACACTTAAAATGGAGTAAAGACATGACATGTAAATTACACTTCAATAAAGAAAAAAAAGGAATTAGTCTACATGTAAAGGTTAATTCTATAAGCATATATGTAAATATCAATAGAAATTCTATAAACGTAAAATTATCTGCATATACAAATGCTAAATCTATAAAGAGAGACATGAATATGATATGCATGTCCTTAGTTTTTGGGAAAGCTTTATCTTGGCTTTCAGTTGTTTGAATTTAATCCCTGGACTTCAGGAGTAAATAGCTGACTTCATTGCCTTTCCAATCACCCCTAAAGGGAGTAAAGTACAGCTTCCCTGCTACATAAAACCATGGAAATATTTGCAAGCATATGTTAGCCTACCCAATTTTTAATCCAGATATCCTTTGTTTCCTTTTCTCCTCTTTCATATGGTTTTCAAAATCTATTATGTACTTAGTTTTAAGGCCTAGAATATTGTTTTTAGATACAGTTAAAGCATGTCGTACACAAATTATCTTCTATAACACTTGAAATTGGTGCCTTTGAAAACCAAACACAAAGCAATATGGAAGTTCAAGATAGCACATTACATTTCAGGAAAAAAATCCTTCTCTTTGTCTGTTAGGATTTCATAACAGTGCTAAGACTTTTCTATGTCTGTTGTTTCAAGGGAAATTTTTACCGATTTGTTTATTTATTTATATGGTAGCTCTATCAAGGATACTTCACAGTCCTATCTCTAGGGTCCTAGTGTATCTGGTGAGTTGGTGTAATGATGCCCGCATTTTTAAATGTCCTTACTGTCTTATATTCTGATTATGAAACTGAAAATTTTACTTCAAGTTATAACCTCCTATAGATTTTATATTGTGTTTACATTACTTGTTATGTGGAGAATTTGGAATGTCCCATCCTTGATATTTTGAGTTGCAAAATATCATGGCTCTGAATCTGTATTGTCTTTTATTGCCAAGTTTCTTTTAACTGGGAGTTTGAAAACATAAACTTTAATCTTCTTTCTGGATACCACAGAATCCACAAAATGTTATTGTTATCAATTTATGGGAAAACAAAGTGACTAATACAGCTCATATGAGAAAGAGGAGTTGGGACCACTTTACTCCACATATGTTTATTATTAAGCATTGCCAAAATTAAAAAAAACAATTCTGGCCTCCATGTGACTCAGTAGCCACATTCTCCCTTTTCCCATTAAACTGCTTCATCTTTTTGTTTATGATCTGATAGAGCCACCCTTAGGAAAAGAGAACCTAGTTCATTCATGAAACTGTCTATAAATTGTCATTTGACATACTTTATTTCTAAATTTTTATCCCTTTTAAATTTTGTGGAGCTTTGTGAAATTACTTACTATTTAGTAAATCTAGCTTTGAAAAAAGAGCTATAGCAACAAGGTAGGAATATTTCTAAATTATGAGCACATTCCTTCTTGAGATCTTTTTTTTTTTTTTTTTTTTTTTTTTTTTTTTTTTTTTTTAAAG
>CAUYRT010106998.1:0-17345 GCA_963574885.1 Lepilemur ruficaudatus
TTTTAGTTGGCCAATTAATTTCTTTCTATTTTTAGTAGAGACGGGGTCTCACTCTTGCTCAGGCTGGTTTCGAACTCCTGACCTTGAGCAATCTGCCCGCCTCGGCCTCCCAGAGTGCTAGGATTACAGGCGTGAGCCACCACGCCTGGCCTGAAATTGTTTTTAATTTTCTATAGTCTAAGGTTTATTTTTTAAAAATACGGACTCTGCTACAAACAGTACAATTATTATTCTATCCAATTGACCCAAACAATACAAATATATAGTATATTGCAGTCATTAGCAAACATAAAATTTTTATTAGAGGTGATATCTCTTGATGAGATAGAAAGAAAAATTTTCATGTAGGTCATGCATTTATGAAGAACTGTTGCTTATTCCTTAAATAAAAGAGTCAGTATAAACTTTATTTTCATCTTCTGTTTTTGCTTATTTAAGTGCTTAGAAAACTCATGTTGTTCAATGAGTAGAAGAAAGCAGAATTAAAAAAACACAAAAACAATGGCACTCAGTTTTTTCACGTTATTTGCAAAACACTCATTTTGATATGCCAGCAAAGCCTAATTTTAATGATCTGCCTGTTTACAATGTAATTGAGTCCTCAAATTGAAAGCAAATAATCAGAAAGTACCTGACTTGCAGAAGGACTCGCCATTCAGTAACAAAGCTGGTATTTCCCTCAACATTTGAAATTCTCCATTGTTCGGAACCCCAGAAGTCCCCCATCTATAGAGTAATGCACTATAGTATGAATGGGGGTGGGCGAGAGTTTGTCTTTTGTAAAGTGGGAGAAAGGAGATTGTTTAAGGGAAAGTGGGTGCTGAGAAGCCACATCACTTCAACTACAGGTGGGCTCTTACTTAAAATCGTTTTAGCAAAGAATACATACAAATGGAACACACAAACTAGAAACTGATACCCTAAGGCCACACATGCTGAATACCCCTTGAAAATCTACAGGTATCCTCTGGATTACACATACTTGACTTTGAAGACTCACCAAGTGATGTGAAGATTCTTTTCCCTGGAATATTTGGCTCGCCAATACACTAGGGTCATTATGGACCATGATTCTTTTGTTTATGGTTTTGCAATGTTACCTTTAAGTCTCCTATGGTGTCTACACAGAATCTTTGCACATAAGAGGTTCTCTGCAAATATTTGTTGCAATGGAAGAATCCATTGTATCCCTTTAAGTGAGAAAACACAACTGAAGATGGCAAGCATTGTGTACCATGAACACCAGCACCTGGCATATTTCCTGCTAATTAAGTGGTGGCCAGTAATTCCTTATGGGTTGAATAAGATTAGTTATCATTTATGGAACACCTACTGGAGCCTGCCACTTGGCATATAGGTGTGTATGATACATATACTACAATGCCCCTAAAATTTTGTTATTACTGTCTTCATTTGATAAATAAACAGGTCAGAAAGGTTATATAACCTGCTCAAGCCCTAGAGTCCAAAGGTTTTTAAAAGACCCTAATCCAGTTCCAAAATACCCGTTGTTTTCACCATACCACATTGCCTCTTCGTCACACCTGCACTTAAGTCCCAATTCTCCCGGAGAAAGTCAGCAGTTTCTGAAAATGCATCCTGTTTTCTCACACTTGAAAGGAATAGGAGGAGCAGGACTGCCTTGTGAGGATAAAATGAGATAAAACATGTCAAATGCCAACACAGTGCATGACACACTTTAGATATTTAATAAATACTGTTTCCCTCTCTCACTTGGTGGGAAAGAAATACAAATAAATCTGTAGAACTCAAAACTGATGTGTTATGCTTTTGATGTGATTGGGTGACATTTTAGAGAAAACAAAACATTTTCCAATTGACCAGGTCTCAAACCAAGCAGACCGGCTACTTCGCTGTTTTGAAAGCCCTTCTTAGCGCAAGCCCACTTTAAAACAATTCAGGGAAGATGGATTCAATCCAAACTGCAAAGATTAGAAGCACTCCACAATTTTCTATCATTTTAAGAAGTAGAAATACAACCTGAAAATGGGATATAATTGGGGCATAGAAGCCTCTCTGTGCTGCCTATTCTATTCTCGTTTCCTGGGGAAGTATTCATATTTGATCTCTCGGTGTTCGAAAGGGAATTAGAGCTACTCACACCGTCTTTGAAACAGGCAAAGGGTATCGGCCTGGATGACGTGCATGATGTCGAGACACATCAAACTGATGACCTGATCTTTAACAGCCAGTAGTCCCCCGTCTTTTTAAAGGCAGGAGAGAGTCTATAACATGAACACAAAACCCAAAGCAAGTGTGTTCCATTCCCTGAAGAATTCCTTGCCTACAGATTCAATCCGGGGGGTTCCTCATGGATATGTCTACTTTTATTTACTCATGTCATACATTTTGTGTTGAGGTAGACTGGAAACTTTGGGGAATTTGTATATCCCAATTTGTAAACACAGATCTTTAACCAAATGGAAAACACAGTGGCTCAGAGACAGCAGGCATTTGATGAGGGAAGTTGGCTTTCCATAGAAGTCTGGGCATCAGAGGGTGTTGAAAAGGCATTTTTCATTTTCTCTCCCTGCCAAAGTGTTGAACGGCTGTTAGGAGACTGGGTTCAAGAATGGGCAGCCTCTGAAACCTTCCTCTGTTAGTTTAGCCGCATACAGGTGTTTTATTTTTTTTGCCCTGGGAAGGGTTAAACGAGGCAGCCATGGTGATGGCAGAAAAATAGAATAGATGTCTCACCTTCCAGTCTTGATGGTATTCAATTAAAAGTTCTTTTAATGCTGCATACGGCCCCATGTATGCAGCAAAGGGCAAGCTATTAGGAATGAAATGTCATGAGTAGAACAAGGCTTCCTGTTTTCAAAACACTTAGGTATTCTCCTGGGTATGCCCCTGCCCCACTTTGAGATAGCCCCGTCCCTTTCTGCTGGATGACATTATGAATGGGACTGTCTTCCTCATGCTGACATCACAGCAGATGTCTCCTGGTCATGCAAAATCACAATCCTAAATCTGCCTGATGACTCACAGACAATAATAGGTGACAAAGAACTGCCGTCACAAGCAGTCACGGACGGGGCTTATATGCCGTGTTAGTTTCCTACTGCTGCTATAACAAATTATCACAAATTTAGGGGCTTAAAACAACACACATTTAATCTCTTATAGTTATGGAGGGCAGAGGTTAAATGTATTCCTTCTGGAAGCTCTGGGAGAGAATCCATTTTCTTGCCTTTCCCAGCTCCAAGAAGCTGCCCACATCCCTTGGCCGCTGGCCCTATATCACTGTCCTGTCCCTATCGTCACATTGCCTTCTCTGACTCTGACTCCTACAAGGACTGTTGTGATTATATCAGGCCCACCATGATTATCCAGAAGAATCTCCCCATCTCAAGATTCTTAACCACATCAGCAAAGTGCCTTTTGCCATGTAAGGTGACATATTCACAGGTTTCAGGGATTAGGCCATGGACATCTTTGGGGAGGGTGGTCACGCAGCCTACTACATGTGCTGAGTCATTGTCTAAGGGTAGAGAAACTAAACATAAGTTGATCTTCTCTTCTCCATGGGCTAAGTAGGAGTTAAGTATACTTGTTTGATATATTTTTTTATTACTGGGTATTAAAAACCATTTATTTGGAGCACAGCCACTGAAATTATCTATAGAGGATATGGCAATAAATGACGCTAATCGTGGTGGACTCATGGCCTTCCACATACCAGGTGCCCAGTACCTACTTTTTAATGAGACTTTATGGTTCTTTCTATATGGGAAGAGGTGGTTCTGGTCATGAAAGCCAGTAGAAACCTAGAAAATAAATTAAACCCACATTTTATCTTCTATAGCATAAATTACTTCCTATAATAGTATTTTTTTTTAATTTTTTTTTATGTTTGAGTGCTTTCCCTGATACAATATAGAACATGTGGGGAAGTGGTTGATTGCAGATCAAAGTGAGGCAGGCAAAATGCACATGACCTCAGAGCATCTTGTGGTGTCAGAAAGCAAGGAAGTGCTGAAAACAAAACAAAACAAACCAGCCAACCAGCCAGCCAACTAAACAACAAAAAGAAACAATGCTTGGGCATGTTGACAGGGCACGGGAACCAACGCTGAAGGAGCTCCCAGTGGCCAGACCTGATGTTGGATTAAAACCCAAAATGTAAAGTAAATATCCATGAGTTCATACTGATATAAATGCATAATGGAATAAATAAACAAATGGGAGACAAGAGACAACTCTTCATTGCAAAAGAATTCCAAGTAATAAATGTAGAAGGAAATAGAATGAGGGAAATAGAAAATCGCTTACAATACCACAGTAATAATTGCTGTAGGCAAGATTCACTCATGGAAGCTAGAATCAGTGGGCAAAAGTTTATGGAGAAACGTATTTGCCTAGTCTCAAAGTATCTCTCCAAAAATAAGTATTTATGAATTAAAAAGGAAAAACAGTAACTTTATGGTAGAGAAATCCTCCAGATAACACATTAAACAAGTGATCAAGGTTAATATCTTATTGCTATACAATGTAGCAGCATCAGATACTCCCAGACCGTATGTGCTGAGAAGAGCACATTCCCTTGCTAATATCCTTCCCAATAATGCACAGCTTCAATCTAATCCTAAGAAAACACTGGACAAACCCAAACTGTGAGACAGTCTACAAAATAACTGAGTCTCAAAGTTATGGAAGGCAAGGAGATGCTTGTCACAAATTGGAAGACACTAAGGAGACATGACAGCTAAGGGCAATGTGAGATTCTGGATTAGATCCTAGAACAAAAAAAAGGACATTTGTGCAAAAAATGGGAACCTCTTTCATAGTGTCTGTAGTTTGGTAAGTAGTATGGTACTAACAGTCATTGCTTCATTTTGGACATTGTATTACGGTTATGCAAAATATTAACAGTGGGGGCTGCTGCATAAAGGCTACACTGGAACGGCCCTCCAAGTCTAACATTATCTTAAAGTAAAAAGCTAATGCTAGAATGGAGCAGGAAGATAGCATTAACAATTTTTCTGCGTGACTGTCAATGCCTCAGTGCTACTATCCTGTGGATGAAGCCATGATCTCCTTTTAAAGACTGAAGAGTCCCCACCTTAGCTTGGCACTTAGAATTCTCCACGTGTTTCCACAGTGATCTTGCCATTGGAGCCTCTCAATGATGTGAGTGATAGGTATGAAGTGGATGCTAATTTTTTTAGATTGGGACAGATGTTTAGGGAGAATAAGTGATTTGCTCGGGGAGTGCAGGCTTTCTGGTTTTAATTCCAGTACTCTGGCTATGTCTGGCAGGCTGCCAGCATTCCTATTTGTCCATGTTTTGTAGCCATTAAGGAGTTACCATCTTGCATTTGAAATCCAGCTATTACTCTTTATTCTCTAAATATATCCCAAAGCATCTGGCTTTAACCTTGTTTCAGTATGCCATAAGTCTAACCAGACCCATGTACTGAGTCTTTGAAATCTTCAGAAAGGGTGAGGATATAAGCCTTTTCTCAACCTACATTTGAAAGAACCCCCCAAATTTCTGCAAGTCTGATATTCTAGTTTGCATGTACCTAAAAAGCTTCGGCTAATCCTTTTAACTCTACTTGATCAGCCGACATAGCCAAAGCATGACAGAGTCGATTTAAGGTTTGGATTTTTGGATGATTCAGGGTTTCTACACTTCAAAAGCACCTTTCATGATGGCAGCATTGTGGGCATTGGAAGAGATAAGAGTTTCCATGGGCTGGAATTTAAACATGCGCTATTCATTCCCATGTTTTGATGTGATGACTTCATTTGCCGCTGCTACCCACATCTAATTTTGAGTTATAAGCATGTTTGTTGGCAGTCTGGATTTATAAAAAGAAACAAAGCAAATATATACTATTGTGCTATAAAGCCCTTTCTTCCCTTTCTCAGAACACACCTTGGTGAGCAAGCACAGCGTCTGTATTAGTTTGCTTGGGTTGTTGTAACAAAGAACCATGGACTGGGGGGAAATAAATAACAGAAATTAATTTTCTCACAATTCTAGAGGCTGGAAGTCTGAGATCAAGGTGAAATCAGTGTTGGTTTCTTCTGAGGCTTCTCTCCTTGACTTGTAGATGGCCGTCTTCTCCCTGTGTCTCCACATCATCTTCCCTCCCTGTGTGTCTGTGTCCAAATTTCCTATTCTTATAAGGACACCAGTAATATTGGTGTAGGACCCACTCTAAGGACCTCATTTTAACCTAATTAACCTTAAAGACTGTATCTCCAAATACAGCCACATTCTGAGGTGTTGAGGCTAGGACTTCAATTTTGGTGGTGGTGGGGAATACAGTTCAGCCCACAACAGCACCCGTGTTGCAAGCAAGCGTGCAACCAACCAAAAGCACTCTGCAGGGAGCTGGGAGACCTTGGTTCTAATCTCTGGCAGTATGTTTGGGGCAAGTCATGTCTGCTTACTGGGCCTCAGTTTTTTCACCCAAAAAATAGGGTAGTTGGAGAGAAAGTAATAAGTGAAGGGAAGAAGTAAATTATTCAGAAAATCCGTGAGATCTATTCTGAGGTCACATTAAGCTCTCATATTCTTAAATACATCCTTCAGCAGTTTACATCATCAGTTTAGAGGACAATCAAGAGGTATGGGTAAAGACTCCATCAAGAGACTCCTGGAATTCATAAATAAATTCAGCAAAGTTTCAGTATATAAAATCAAAGTACACATGATTGCTACTGTTTGTAGCATTTCTATATACCAATAGCAGTCAAGCTGAGAGTCAAACAAAAAAACTCAATACAATTCACAATAGCTACAAAGAAAATAAAATACTTAGAAATATACTTAACCAAGGAGGTAAAGATCTCTACAAGGAGAAGTATGAAACACTGAGCAAAGAAATTGCAGATGACACAAACAAATGGGGAAACACATCCTGCTCATGGATCGGTAGACTCAACATTGTTAAAATGTCCATACTACCGAAAGTGATTTACAGATTCAATGCAATCCTCATCAAATTACCAATGCCATATTTCACAGATCTAGAAAAAATAACTCTATGCTTTGTTTGGAACAAGAAAAGAGCCTGAATAGCCAAAGCAATCCTAAACAAACAAACAAAAAAGCTGGAGGCATCACATTACCAGACTTCAAACTATACTATAAGGCTATAGTAACCAAAACAGAATAATATTGGCACAAAAATAGAGACATAGACCAATGGAACAGAATGGAGAACCTAGACATAAAACCATCTTCCTACACCTAACTGATCTTTGACAAAGCAGACAATAATGCACACTGGGAAAAAGAAACCCTATTCAATAAATTGTGCTGGGAAAATTGGATAGCCACATGTAGAAAAATAAAATATGACCCCTATCTCTCAACAATCACAAAAATTAATTCAAAATAAATAAAAGACTCAAATATAAGGCATGAAATCATAAGAATTCTAGAAGAAAATGTAGAAAAAAGTATTCTAGACATCAGTCTAGGCATAGAATTTATGACTAAGACCCCAGTGGCAATTATAGCAGCAACAAAAATACATAAATGGGATTTGATTAAATTAAAAAGCTTTTTCACAGCTAAAGAAATAATCAGCAGAGCAAATAGACAACTTACAGAATGGGAGAAAATATTTGCAATCCACACATCCGATAAAGGGCTAATAACCAGAATTTACAAAGAGCTCAGACAAGTCAGCAAGAAGAAAAACAAACAGCCCCATTAAAAAATGGGCAAAAGATATGAACAGAAGCTTTTCAGAAGATGATAGACAAATGACCAACAAATGTATGAAAAACTTCTCAACATCACTAATCACCAGGGAGATTCAAATAAAAACCACAAAAGTGGCTGTTTTAAAATGTGGGCTTTATTATTCAGGCAGGGTGGGGCTGACAGGTTGGGAGACGACTGCCATTGAAAAGACAGTTTGCTGCTCACAGATCCCAAGGGGAGAGGACACGCAACACAGGGCCACGTGGGGAAGCCCCGGGGTTGGCTGTGAGGCAGAGGCAGCAAGGTGGGAGTGCGGGCAAAAGGCTTTTTTGTGGTTTATATAGGAGGAAGGGCCAGGTGAGGCAGGGTAGGCAAGCTTAGGGTTGGCCATTTAGATCATTTCAGTTGGCTCTAAGGCATAGGGTTTGGACCCTCGCCCTGAAGTCATCAGGGCAGGGAAGTATTGGTCTGGGGTGTAAGAACCTTCTAGAGGATGTGGATGGGTGTGGGCTCTGGATTGGTTGGTTTGCTATGAAAGGTGCAATGGCCGACCAGTCATTTACTAGCTCTAAGAATTGGCTCAGCTTGGGAGGGGCAGTCCACGGGGTCAGGGTCAGTAAAGCCTCAGGTGCCAAGACATGGAATAAAAAGACATGCTTAATTCAGTGGCACCCACAATTGTCCCTTTCCACAAACTTGCTTGTTGTTCTACACTAGGCTGAGAAACCTCTATCCTCTCCCCCTGGGTAGATTGAGACCCCATATCCAGACAGCAGGGGGGCCAGGCCATTAGTGCCCAGCAGTGAGTGATGTATCAGTCCTACTCAGCTCAGCAAGTAGGAAGGTCTGGGGGATGCCAGGCAACTCTTCTGGAAGGTGACTGTGTGCACTGCTCACTTCCCATTGCCACAGAGCCACACATTGGAGCGGTGGACACTGGGACATGGTAGTGTGTGCTGACTGGGCTGAAAGGGGTTCAGAGCTTGCAGAGAGAAGGAGCAATCTAGAGAAACGAGCAGAGACGTGGGGGCAAGGAAGTCAGAGAAAAAGCCTGAGGGAGGACAAGAAAACGGGCGGAAGACACATCACACAAGGCAAGGATTGAAGCAGCTCTGTCTCAAATCTGGGCATTGGCATGGCAAACAGTGAACTTCCAGGCCCCAGACACTGTGCAGAGATTCAAGAGGACCGTGTCTCCTGAAAAGGGCAGACAGACCGACAGCAGTAAGCACAGCTTGATAGTGTCAGCTCCTGAACCCACCTGAAAATCAGACAGCAGAAGTTGGAGCAAGGTGGAGTCCCAGACGCCTGGAGCATGGAGCTGTCAGGAAAAGCTCCCAGCTGGCAAGGTCCCTGGGCAGATTTCCTCTGGGTGCCAGTGCCCTGGGAGGATGGAGAGAGCTGGGGAATTCAGGTGACCTGTGCCAAAGAGAGGTAGCCTGGGCATCCGAGGATGTATCCAGAAGTGCTGGTGCTACAGTGGTAGTTATGCAGTTGTTCATTCACAGAATCAGTGAAAACTTACTGGACCCTGGGTATATAGTGGTGAGCCAAACATATCCCTGCCTGGTGCTTAGAATGCTTTTACTGCAGAGCCCCGGTCTGTAACTCTCAGGTAGAGAGCACCCTGGAATCCTCCGATGCCACCAGCTTGTGCGTGACCAGTCTTGATATACTGACCTTCTCATTGGGTCTAGGTATTTCACCTGGGGAAACCAGATGCTTATTTCTTATTGCTGGGCCAGAGCTGGGCCAGAACAATGTTATACTCATTATGACTCACAAGATACTTAGCCTGAGCTGGTCATTGTACTTTACATCCTTTAATGCCTCCCAATAACCCTGTGAGGTAGGACTACAATCCCATTTTATGGATAAAAGAACTGATTCTGGAATGTTTGAGCAAGTTGCCAAAGGTCACCCAGAAGAAAAATAATTCTAACCCAGCTCCATCTGATTCTAAGGTCAGTGCGCTTTCTAAATCATCAGGCATCTGGTGACAGGTCTTCAATACAAACAGAAGATGAATCTGATTTTTCAACCAGGTTAAATAGTTCCATTTGCTAACAGGTGTCATGTCTATTTCTAGAGGTGTAGATACACGCTTCTTAGCAGCATTTTGACTCATCGCTAATTAAATGATATGTAGACACCCAAAAGATGATTATATAATTTCCAGTTTTTAAAACTTTAATGAATAAATAACAACTCTATTCTTTATCTAGTTTAAAATGTTAATGACTACCTCCCCTTCTAATTGCAAAGCTGAGTATTTAAGGGAACGTGACACTTCATAAATATCGAACTGTGAGGTTTCATGTGTTGGTTTTATATAAACATAGGAATTGAGTAATTACCATCCCTGCTATTCATTAAAATTCAAAATTAGATAAACAATAAGCAGAAATGTTTTGTTCATTATTATTCATATCGAGTACTTTGCTTGTAATATCCCCTGCTTCTTTTTCTGATTTCTTTTGTGTGCCATCCTTTCTTTTTGAGCATGGTCAAAAATGGTCCATTTAGCAGAAAACTCTTTTTTCTGATTTTCCTTTGGGTTCCTTTCATGTTCTTTTTTTCCCCTAAGTAAGTCATCACTTTATGTAGCAGGAATGACGGTGCCAGAGAAAGAAATATGGGCTCAAAGTTGCAAGACCACTTAGTCTTGGTCTCAGCTGAGTGACTGACTTGCAGTGGGTTCCCTAAGCCATGCCACTTCCCCTCGCTGGCAAGGTGAGGGATTTGCACTACATGATCATTCATTCTTTTATATGTGAGGGTCTAGCAGTGAAAAAGAGAAGACTGAAGTTTCTGCCCTCATGGAACTTCATCAAATAGCCACACAAACCATCGCAAGATCAAAATTATGCTTACTGCAACAAAAAAGATACATATAACTTGTGAACCATTATAATGAGGTTTGAACACAGAAAAATCAGAGGAATCTTCCCTGGAAGAAGGGATGCTTAAATTGCTATCTTGAGGATGAGTAGACATTAAGTAGGTGAAGAAGAAAATCCCAGAATCCTCAAACAGCTTGTATAAAGGTCCTGTGGCAGGAGAGGCTAACAGGCCTATTTGCCTGAGGAGGATAAAGGGAAGGGAATTAGGCTATGTGATGAGGCAGGAGAGGAATGTTGGGGCCTGCCTAGACAGGCCAAGTGAAGGAGATTGTCCTCTCCCTAAGAGCAATAGAGATATGTATCAGCATGCATTTTAATCATGTTTCCTTGGAAAGTGGTCTTATTAGAGGTTGGATCTGTTTAGTTGAGATTTATCTCCTCCTTTCCCTAGATCTTTGGAGCCCCCTGAGTGGTTTTGCTCATGAAGCTCTCTTGGGGATGTAGGATCTAAGGAGAGTTTGTCAGTTGATCATTAAGTACCAGGTCACAGGTGGGTACAGTCGGCGGTCCCCAGAGCTCAGATCTTCACACCTCTTCCCCTTTCCTGCTCCCGATGCCTTTGGTTGCTTTGCAGGCAGAAAACCTTGGGGAAACACAGCTCTGCACAATCAAAGAACCATCAGGAGGCAATCTTCCTAAAACCGCTTCATGAACCTGAACTTAGAGCTTCAACAGTAATTCCCCTGGTCTATAATGTCACACATACTAATCTGATTCTCCCAGAAATTGATGCAAGCTCTAAGAAAACACACTTTCTTCTTTTTATGTATAACAACCTACGGTTCATATTTCAAGCTACTATGATATAATCTGCTTGTAATTTTTATTTTATTTTATTTTTTAAAAAGGAAAAGAGAGGCATAGCAGAGATTATCCCTGGAAGTTTCCCTGGAGGAAATACTGCTTCTGTCTGGAAATAGGTGGCGTTATGAATCCTGATCACCAGGCTCTGGCTACAGAGACCACTGTCCATACATTGGAAATGGGGGATGGGGGAGGCCTCAAAGGGAGACTTGGGAGCCAGCTCATTTCCGGGACCTGTTTTGCAGCTGGCCGTAGAAAACATGCCAGGCTCACATGTAACTGCAGTTGGTGGGGAAACTGAGAACACAGCCCCGAGGCGATGAACATCTGTGTAAATAGCAGCTGATCCAGGAGGAAACTTAGGATTTGAGTGGTCCCCAACCTATCTGAATCTCCTGGAAGGGTTTTAAGAATGCAGATTCCTGTCTCATTTCTGCGAATGAGGTCAGGGAATCAGGTTTTCTTTCAGCTTTACTGAGGTATAATTGACAAATATCGTATATGTCCGAAGTGTATAATGTGATGATTTGGTACGTGTATACATTGTGAAGTGATCAACACAAGCTCAGTAACCTACATCTCCCCATTTACCCTCCCCCCAGCCCCTGGCAACCACCATTCTACTCTCTGTTTCTAGGAGTTCAACTTTTCTGGATTCTACATATAAGTGAGATCATGTGGTGCTAGTAGTTTTGGGTCCAGCTTACGTCACTTGGCATAATGTCCTCCAGGTTTGCCCATGTTGTCGAAAATGGCTAGATTTTCTCCTTTTATAGGATTGAATAATATTCCATGTGTGTGAAATAGAACATTTCATTTATCCATTCATCCATATGCAGACATTTTGGCCGTTTCCATTTCTTGGCTATTGTGAATAATGCTGCAGTGAACGTGACCTTTTCCAGACCCTGATTTCATTTCCTCTGCGTGAACACCCTGGATCTGGCCAACAGTTTTACAAACAGGTGCTCAACCACATCAATCCTCAGGAAAACGGAAATCAGCACCATCAACACCATAAAGAGATGCCACCTCACACCTGTTAGAATGGCTATTATCAAGTAGACAAAAAGTGGCAGGTATCGGCGAGGATGTGGAGAAAGGGAACTCTCATACACTGTTGGTGGGAATACAAATTAATACAACCATTATGGAAAACAGTATGGAAGTTCCTCAAAAAAAATTTTTTTAAAGAGATTTGATATTTTTAACAAGCTCCCCCAGGGGATTTCACTTGGAAACTATTCAACTTCCCGTGCTAAACACTTCCATTTTCCACATCTTGGCTGTTGTGAATAGTGCTGCAATGAACATGAAGTGCAGCTATCTCTCTGGGAGGATGACGGCATTTCCTGTGGACACGTGCCCCTAGGATTGGTCCTGCTGAGTCACATCCAAGGTACGAAGACAGCCCAGGTGCCTGTCAGTGGATGACTGGAGAATATATACACACACTCATGAATATATCTCATATTATCTTTATTTACTCATCTGTCCACAGACACTTCGGTTGTATATATACACACACAGTGGAATGTTATTCATCCTTTTAAAAATAAGAAAATCCTGCCATTTTCGACAATGAGGATGAACCTAGAGGAGATTATGCCAAGTGACATAAGCCAGACACAAAACTGCTAGCACCACACGATCTCACCTATATGTACAATCCAAAAAAGTTGAACTCGTAGAAACGGAGTAGAATGGTGGTTTCCAGGGGCTGAGAAGAGGGCAAATGGGGAGATGTTGGTCAAAGTGCACAAAGTTTCAGTTGTGTGGGGAGATATAATAGATCTAATGTGCAGCCTAATCACTATAGTTACCAGCGATGTATACTTGAAATTTGCTAAGAGGGTGGATCTTAAGTGTTCTCACCACAAAGACAAAAAAGAAAATATTAATTAATGAGGTGATCAATATGTTAATTAGCTTGTGGTGATTGTTTTGTAACATATATGCAGATCAGATCATCATGTTGGCCACCTCAAATATACGCACTATTTGTCCATTATACCTCAATAAAGCTGGGAAGAAACAAAACAAAACAATTTCACCTTCCACAAAGGAAGCTCTTTGTCCTTCCCAGCAAGAGGAAAGGGATGTTAGGAGGCCCAGGGACTAATCCAGGTGCTCCTAACGACTGAGAAAGCAGACTCACTTCTCCTGGGTCCCCTCTTGGCTGACTGTGGCCCTTCCCCTCCAGGGAGCCCAGTCCCTGTTGGGTCCCAATGACGTCCTGAGGAAGCGGTTAGTGGACTGTCCCTCTGGGACCTGTGACCTCCACATGGGCCTTTGGGGGTAGCTGCAAAAACTTCAGAATCAGACCAACTTTTGCTGAAAACCCTCAATCTTCAAAAATCAACTTTATTGAGGTACAATTTACAAACAATAAATGCACCCATTTTAAGAATACAGTTTGATGAGTTTTGACAAATAGCATGTTTAACCACCACCAGAACCGTGATGGAGAACATTCCCACATCACCTCAGAAAATCCCCTTGTGACCTTTCTCAGACACCCCACACCTCAAAACCCAATCCCGGCAGACACTGACCTGCTATCTGTCACTGCAGGCAAGCTCGCCTCTTCCGGAACTTGATGTAAATGAGCTCACTCTTTTGTTTCTCTCTTTTTTTTTCATCTGATACATGTTTTTAAAATTCATCCACCTTGTGCATGCATCAGTGCACTTTTCTTTTTTATTACTGAATGGCATTCTATTGCTGTGGTTTCCAACGCCCTGGCTGCAGACTGATACCAATCTGTGGCCTGTCCCCCGACCCCCACCAGGCTGCACAGTGGGAAGTGGGCAGTGGGAGAAGTTTCATCTGTATTTGTGGCTGCTCCCCATAACTTGCATCACCACCTGAGCTTTGCCTCCTGTCAGATGAGCAGTGGTATTAGATTCCCATAGAAGCGTGAACCCTACTGTAAACTGCATACGTGAGGGATCTGGGTTGCACACTCCTTACAAGAATCTAATGCCTGGTGATCTTGGGTGGAGCTGAGGCAGTGATGCTGGCACTGGGGAGCAGCTGCAAATGTTATCAATGCAGTGAGCTTGAATCATCCCCACCATCCCCACCTCCCCCTGGTCCGTGAAAGGATTGTCTTCCATGAAGCTGGGACCTGGTACCAAAAAGATTGGGGATCCCTGCTCTATTGGCCACAGCTGGTTTATTCATCCACTTGTCCATGGGTATTTGGGTTGATTTCTTGCTGTGAACATTTGAGTACAAATCTTTGTGTAGACATACGTTTTTCATTTCTTTTGGGTAAGTACACAGGAGTGGAATTCTGGGTCATGTGATGTGTATATGTCTAACTCTATCAGAAATGGCAAAAATGCTTTCTCAGAGTGGCTGTGCCATTCTGCATCCCCATAGCAAGAATGAAAGTTCCAGTTGTTCTGCTTCCTCGCCAATGCTCGGTATTGCCAGTCTTTTCAATTTCAGCCTTTGTAATGGCTACGGAGTGATAGGAGCCAGTTATGTTTAACTTCTCTAAACTTTATTTTCCTCACTCCCTACCAAAGGGGATATCTCGCTAATGTCTGTTTTATAGATGAAATGAAAAAGTTTATAATATATAGGGCCTGACACACAGTAGGGTTCAATAAATATTAGCTCCCCTTCTCATGGCAGCAGTTCTCAGCCACACTGCACATTTCCTCACCTAGGGAGCTTTCAAAAATACAGCTCACACCCTGCAATACAAGGGCTCTCACCCGATCAATTAAATTAGAATCTCCGGGGATACTTGAGAGGCAGAGCTATGTGAAGATGAAGCCTCCTTGGCCTCTGCAAAGGGCCCAGCCGGGGTCTGGGCAGTATCAAGCAGCATTAAGTTAAAGGGCTGTGACTGTTCTTGACCTTGGGTATTTGCAGTTTGTACATGTGTGAACGAGGAAAATGGCATTGGAGCCCACTGGCTGCTGCAGTGACCTTTCCAGGCGGGCTGGCCACAGACAGACGTGTTTGCAATTTCCCAGGAATCTGTGAGGTGGAAATGGGATTTGCAATAATAAGGTCTCGAGCACAACAGGCTGTGTCAGCAGCTCGCCTGCCACAGGCTGACTGGGATCGCAGGCAGTCAGCCGCAGCGGGCTGGCCAGGCAGCTGCAGTCCACTTTGTCGCTTCTTAGGCTGGCTTTGTGTGGCTTAATGAGGCTTTCCCGGGCTTTCCTTTGCAGCCAGCTGGCCAAGCAGTGGATCAGCCAGAGGGTGCTGCCGAGGTCCCCCTTGGAGGCCCGCATGCATGCTCAGAGCCTGTCCCCCAGCCTCCGAGAATGATGCAAAGGGAGGGGAAAGCCTTCCCCCTCCTCTTCAAAGCAAGAGACCCTGGCTATTGGCAGAACTGTAAAGCAGTCCGTGCCTTGCCCTTCCTATGCCTGCCATTTCTGGAAAGACTTATAATATAATCCCAAATAGCTTAGTGGTTTTCCAGAGGGACAGTAAAGCTAGGAGAGAGAACAATTTCCCCAGACTTGAGGTCACAGCATCTTCTTCCTCTGTATACCTCTTTCCTACACCTGCCCTCTTGGTTAGTAGATGCTGGGTGCTCATTAGGGCAATAGAACTGAGTTGAAATCAGAATTTCTACATTTGCATACTTTATACTCAGAGGCCAAATGGATTCAGATGCACATGGGTGATAATATTGACCCTGGCCCTGTGGCGTGCTCTGCTTTCCCTGCTTTCTCCACCGCTCACGCCCAGCTCCTCTGCTCCAACATCAGCTGTTAAACTCCCCGTGGAGTCCACATGCTGGGCTGCAAGGCCTCCCTCCACGCCGCCCTTCTCGAAATGTGTCTTCACCGAGTCTCATGACTTCTCCCCACTGCCCAGTAAGAAACCGTTTGAGCAATAAGGTCTCAGGGCTTTCCTCCTGTTGGATCCTTAGTGGAGGCAGTGCTTTTTCAGGCATCCAGGATATGGGTAGAGAACATGTTTGGAGAAGGATGGGGGTGGTATTTCACCATTCCCCTCCATTCCAGCTAACTACTAATGCATAACTAACCACCCCAAATTCAGTGGCCTAGAATAACCTTTTGTTATGTTTATAGATTCTGTAGAGACAGAAATTTGGACTGACACAGTGAAGATAGCTTGACTTTGCTCCATACTATCTAGGACCCATACCTGAGAAATTTCACATGGCTGAGGGTGACACCAATGGCTGGTGGATGGAATCTTCTGGAGGATCCTACACTCACAAATCTGGTGCCTGGGACAGAATGACTCAGAGGCTGGGCTTTGCTGAGTCTATCAAGCACAGCACCTGCATACGGCTTCTCCACATGGCTTGGGCTTCCTTACAACATGGCGGCCTCATGGTGGTCTGACTTGTTAGATGGAAGCATAAGAGGACACACAGGGTGACTTCTGCACCCACTATTAGTCAAAGCAGTTACAAGATTTAGGTTCAAAATGTGAGATGGCCCCCACCTCTCAATAGGAGTGTCTTATAATTTGTGCTTTAGGGCCTCTGCTCCCCTAACACATCCTATTCACATCTTTTGGTGGGAAGCTACCTGGCTGCAGGAGAGCCCTAGATTTAGGGGCATTAGCCTAAAGCCTTTTGTGACTCACTCCCTGTTCCCTTCTTGGACTCCCCTGAAAACCTCTCAATGGCAGCTTTCACAATCTATGCTTCTGGACTCCAAGGAGAGGCAGAAGTGGATGGCCTTCAATCCCACCCTGAGACATTGGGATTTGATTCTCTGCTTGGCAGCTGGAAGGCAAAGAAGAGCCCCCTGCAGAGGGCAGCTTTGAGAGCACTGTTCCAGGAGGATCAGAAGGGTGATGAAAAGCTGGGTAAAGTGGAGAGGGATTGCCAGAGGCAGGGAGACAAATGCGATGGCCGTGTTAAGGCTGAGCACAAGGGTGGGGCCCTTGTGCACGGAGAACAGAGAAGGGGTGTAACTCAGGGCCCAAAGAACAAGATGTGG
>CAUYRT010106999.1:0-20187 GCA_963574885.1 Lepilemur ruficaudatus
AAAGAGGGGAGAACTGGGTCAATTCATGGCCACTCAGAGAACTATCCTGCAGGGATGACCCTTTAGTGTTTCCCCAAGTTGGGGTAAGGAGGCCAGGACCGCGTATCACCATGCTGATCAGTCACTGGATGTGGGCCACACCAGGAGGGAGCAGGATCTTAGGTGAGGTGGCTCTCTCCAGCCACTGTAATTCCCTTAAGGCTTTCTGCTGGCAGCTCTCCCAGCAACTGGAGAATAAGTCATTCATTTCTGAAAGGGTATCTGTGTGGTTCATCCCAGCATCTACTACATCTGTTTTTTTGTTTTTTAAAGATTTGGTTGTTAAGTTCTACTTGTTCAATTTTTTCTCTCTTGATGCTGCTGTTTTTCCCTCAAATGTTTGGTGAGTTTAGGTTTTCATTTATATGTACGCATGCAGGTCTAAGCAGTTAATAAAAAATAGCTCCCTACCTATTTCCCCTAATAAGGCTTTTCCCCCAGTGGGGGGACTAATGGAGAGCTCTCTGTATGTGGCTGGGCCTGTAGACTGGCAAGACTCAGGTTCAGATGCTCAGACAGGAAACTATCTGGCATTTCCAATTGCCACAATAAGGACAGTCTAATTCTAGGGGCGCTGCTATCTCTGCTAGTTATCCCAGATGATTTTAAAATTTCTTTAGAAATTAATTATCTAATTTAAAGCATGGATTGGGAGGGTAAATGCTAATCCTGTATACCATATCCATCTGCGTGAGGATGGTGGGTGTGGGGTTCCTGAACAAAGAACTGTTGATATCCCAATATTGCCCAAACTTGTTTACCATAAAAATCACCTGGTACCCTTGCTGAAAATCCAAATTCCTTGGTCACATTTCCAGACTCACTGAACTAGGGTTCAAGGGAAGAAATTTTGAGATTCTCTCTGTTTAACAAGAACTCCAAGTTAATCTGATGATCAGCTGAGACTAGTAACACTGCCTACAGACAACCCTTCAATCAGCTTCCTTACCCACTCCCACTCTCTATACCTGCTCCCTGGGAGTCTCTCTGTGGTTCTTTCCATTAGAACTTTCTTCTATGTTTGTTTGAGATAGAGGCTTCTCCTTTTGTTTGCCTATTAATATGATATCTTCCACCTGCTTCCCATGTTACAGAAAGTTATCAGACTCTCCAGTCTTCCCATTCTTAGGAATGTTATAAATTTATTCCCATTTGTACTTCTTTACTGTTTTTCCAATGGGTTTTTAGTTAAGAGGGAGGGTAAAGATGTGTACTCAAAATACCCTCTTGAATCAACCTCAATAATCACACTTTGGAAAATCTCCTGAGCTAGGCTGTTGCTAATGTGCAACGTGACAGATTGGATATGGGGCTGAGGGAGATAGGGTAGTCTTGTATAATCCTCCACTGTCTGGCTTTATGAATTGTGTAAATTTTATTTTACTGAAAAAAAAAAAGAACAGAGGAAGGAAAAAACCCTTTTACTGGGGAAAGATAATGAATATAATTTTTCACATGTCCAGTTAGATATGAAGACCTAGGGAAGGGGTCTGATCTAGAAGCACATCCCTGTGCATCGTTCCATCATTCATCAATTTACATATATTGAAGCACTTTCTTGATATACGCCAGTACATGGACATGGATATATCTCATAGGGGATAGAAACAAATAATGGAGCAAGTGCACTAAGATGTGGTAAGTGCAATGTTGGGGGATGTTCAGAGTGTTATTAGAACTCATAGGAGAGACACCAAACCCAGACTTGGTGATCAGGGAAGATACTGGTAGAAATTTCTGTGTGACTGGTTTCTCTACCAGGCAAGAGAGGAGGCTGGGAAGGCAAACAAAGGTGAAGTGATGAAGGGTCTAATACAATGGAAAGCCATTTGCAAGTTTTAAGCAATCATCCTGAAAGTAGACTTGAAACCTAGGGAGTGGGTGATATCACCCAGTGGTCTTCTAGCTTTGGTCAGCATTAGAATCACCCAGAAAACTTGTTAAAAATGCACCTGTTATGTGTAGCATTGTGTAAAGCCCCTTACATATATTATCTCCTTCACATAAATTATCTCTTAAATCTCACAATCTCAGAGAGGGGGTGATGTTTACGTTCCCAAAGTCACATAGCTATTAAGTACCGAAAGTGAGAATTGAACCTAGCAATCTGGCTATAAAGTCTCTGCCCTTTCTTTTGCACTGTCTTGCCACAGATACATGCATTGTATAAAACAGACCCTTGAATTTCACGGACAACGGATAAGGAGGCCTTTGAAAATTCTTAGGTTCACAATACCACAACAGGAAACAATTTACTCTTTCCTATAACTAGAGATTTTAACTCAGGAGAGTGGAAATGGGTCCAGGAAGCTGAAGTTTAACAAGTATTAAGGAAGTTTTGTTGCAATGGTCCTCTGACCTTGTTTGGAGTAACTTGAGAATAGAGAAGAGGTTGAGGATGAAAGCTGAGGGCAGAAAAATCCGTGAAAATGAGAAGAAATGGCTGAAGAAATAAGTGAACTTCAAGAGTATTTCTGTGAAATAGGAGAGATTTGAAGGAAAAGGTCAATAATGTGACATGCAACAGGTGAGATGGATTAGATCAGGTGTGCCCATTGGATATGGTCATCATTGGTTCACTGGCAAGATGGAGAACTTTCCCTCCAAACCATGATTCTCACTTCAGAATACCTCCTACTTCTGGTTGTTGGTACTTCCGAAACTAAGCCTAGAGATATTTCCATTTTCCTCGTAGCTCTCTCTGTCTCATAGAAGTAGTTAACAAAGACTTTGAAAAGGTCATTTCTCTATAGTTATCTTTGTAGGCATTGAATTTAATCCACAGGATAGCTATGAATGGCAGACTCACATAAATTTCTTACAAATACTCAGACATACTCTAGGATTTGACCCTTTAAATACGAAAAGATTATGTAATTTTTAAAAATAAAATGCTACTTATTGGTAATATAAATAATATAAATACTTTATACTCAGGATCCTCAGCATAAATCATGATAATTGAACTTGAAGAGAAGAATTGAACAACGATTTAGGAAAAACTCTGTGCTTGTTTTAAAATGTAGGCAAACAAAAATCTCGAAATTCTAGTTGAAGCTGCAGGTGGATAATTCATTGTTTTGGAGTTTTTAAATGCTTTCAAAATAAAAACAAATAGACTTTGCTTTGAAGTTATTCTGGCTATTCAGGCACTGACTATAAGTGCTATCTCTTCTTTTTAACATGCTAAAATGTACAAGTCTGATTCCTGATGGCTTTTACTGGGGTTGAGTCTCAAAGCACAAAATTGCTTAATAATAAATAGTGCTAAAATCTCCATATAACTTACTTTAAATTATAGATTTCTATATTATAATCTCCAACAGCTCCAATTTCTTCCTACAACATAAGGCATTTCTTCTAAACTGAATTCTAAACCTAATTAACTCTTGAAAACATTCTTTTATTCTTACATTAACTAATGTATTTATCTTATATTAGAGGCCCAAATTCACAGCCCTAGAGACCACTTAGACATTTTATGATATGAAGATAAATACTTATTGAGCATCAACTATCTGTGGCATTGTTTTAAATTCTTTATATACGTAATACTATTTTCTTTAAGCCTCACAATTTTGGATAGTGAGTGTTATTTATATTTCCACCATCATATAGCTAGTATGTGCCAAGATTAAGACTGGAGTCCTATCTGGCTATAAAGTCCTTGCCCTCGCTCCTGTACTATGTTGTCTCTAAATAGAAATATTGTATAAAATAGGCCCTTAAATTTCACCAAATCTGTAAAAGAGGACTTTGAGAATTCTAAGATTCACAATGCCATCACAGGAAACCATTTACCCTCTAAACAGCAAGTGATTTCCTAAGCTAATTCAAAAGCTTGCTGACTCTCCTACAGACTAACCTCATAACCAGATCTAAATCCAGATCTATACCTGACAACACTGTAGATTGCACATTGTAGATCATTGAGTCCATTAGCTGGCATCTGTTTAATTTATTCAGCAAATGTTGAGCATCTGATCAATAAGACGAGATCCTTGTCTTCATGGAGTCTATAATCTAGGGAGGGGAGGACCAGGAATAAAAAATTTCTCTGGTTCTCATATACATGTAAATGTGTTTGAGGTTGTAGAGGCCACACAAACAAATAAGGCATCTTTTAGGATGTGAGAAGAGGTTAACACAGGAGGTTGCTAGACTAAGGGACTTGTGTTTGGAAAGGCCTGAGAGTAACCATCCTCATCAGGTGGAAGTGCCAGGGGGAAATGTTACGTGAAAGGAAAAGAAGTCATGTCAAGGAGATGTTATACTATGAATTTTGAGATATTAAGAAAATAACATTTGGACTACTACATTTCTTTGGTTTGCATATTCCTGCCAGAAAAGAGTTAGAGTACCCTGGCAATCACTGGATATGTGTATTGTAACCTGAGATACTATTGCAAACTTCCAGAGGGAAAGGGAGAGTAATAGTTCATTCTGGAATGATGCTTCCATCTACCTGTCTGTCCTTGTCTTCCACTACCATTCTAGCCTTCTGAAATGGCCTCTACCTCTTCTGGAGATTTTGAGTGTTCACAATTTTTTACATCAAACTCTGAAGATAAAGAAAGATGGAAACTTACGTTTTTATGATTACTGCTATTAGAAACCAGGCAAAAAATAATTTTCTATTCCATTGCTTTTATTAAATATGGTAAAGAGCTTATTGTTTGCTTCTACCTTTAAATTATTCTATGTTCTAGATTTGGGATAGGGATTTTAAACTAATTTTTAGAGACTTTCCATGAGAAAGAAACTCTTTGTAATAGTTCACCTGAAAATCTGGATGAAATTTCTATTAATTATTTTTATTGTAATATTTTCTGAAAATACAAATGGATTAACTATTGTGTTAATAATCACTATCAGCCAGCCTACTAGAAATCTTAAGATAAGTGCTACCATAGCACTCCTTTTTATAAACTTGAAGAAGTATTTTGAGGTTATTTCCAAGGCAATCTATTTGAGTTATTTAACATTTACACTTTGTTCAAATATATAAATGAAATTTTTTGTAAAAGAAAATTCAATTAAAGGACATGATAAAGAATTGAATGAAAAATAAACATTTGAAGATCAGAAAAAGTAATTTTTTTCAGGAATATATGCAAGAATTCCAATTGCCTATATTTATACTAGAAATATTCACCTATGCCCTCATTCACTCAAGCTGTGGAAAAACAATTAGTTTGTCTGTATAATACAATTTAGAAATCAGTTGAGGGAAATAATACTGTCTCCTTTATTAGAAGAATAAAAATAAACTTTTCTATTAGGTTCATATCTTATCAGTTTAAAAAGGCAATGTGACTCTGGATTTGATTCTGGATTTGAATTCTCTTTCCATTACTTACTAGATATATGTTCTTAGATGAATCTCTTAACAGAGCTTTTGGTTTTATTTATAAAATAGGAGTAAGCATCATAATTATCCTTCAAGTCTGTCAAGAAGATCAGATGAGATAATGTATAAGGTGCAGGTAATGTATATAAACTAGGAAATCCTACACAAGTTATTTATACAAACACATACTCATAAAACTCATTTTAAAGATTGATTAACTGAAGTTATAGGAAAAAATCAAGTGAGTTGATAATTATAGAAAAAATGTTTTATGCTTTAAGATGATAAACACCTTTAGTAGTTTCTACAACTGCATGATTTAAAGAGGGGGAATATATTTAAATGAAATGCCCCTGCACTGCAGCTGGAATAGAGCAGAGCCTTCCAGGAACTATGCTCGATGGCAAGAATATTTCTTCAATGAGACATGGGTGCTAGATTCATTCTGTTTATTTAGTCTTATCTGAGATAATGATTTAATACTCCATAGAGGATTGATTTTATAATGATAGTTATCTTTAACTTAATAGGAGGTGGTAGTTAACCTCCTCCCAAGTTATTTATTTATTTTATTGCTGTGAGGTTAAAGATGTTATCTTGTTTCATTTAATCTGCTGGCATCTATGGTGTCCCAGCCTCATGTGGAGTCACTGGGTGAGGATGGGCGCACATTCAATAGAAGATATCGTCATTACCCTTAAGGAGCTTATGATCCAGTTGAAGGAATGCACATTAACACTTAAAACAATGGAAAACCCATAATGGACCAACATGCCAGTAAGAGCAAATTGATATAAATACTGTTGGCCTGAAAGAGAGATGAAGGGCCCAAACATTTTAAATTCAGATTGTTTTCAGCTTGGGGATGGTCTGTTGTGGGCAGTCAGGATGTGTCTGAACGATGATCAAAAGTGTGATTTGAAGCTTTCTCATCTCACAGCTCGTCTCTCTTCTATTCCCTTTCCTGTTATCCTTGCCCTATAAATTGGACAAATTGTACGTTTGTAGGGTGATTTATAGTTTACCTTATATATTTTCATGTTTACTGCAAGGAATTACGTTTACTCTCTTCTACAGAATAAAGGGGAAAATCCGCTCTGTCAAATCCTACCATAGAGATAATTTATTATATGTAGACTAATTATTACAGTAGTTGCATTAGGAAGCAACTATGCTTTTGTTATATAACATGAAAAGTTTCATTTGATTCTGTTAAACAACTAAATAATGTGATCAACTCTAACCATACTTTTAAAGCTATAGTTTTCCATACAGGGAGCACCACAAATGACAGGGTTTAATTAGTTCTAATAAGCTATTCCTGGTGGAACCTACTATATCAGTAGGGATAGGATAAATCAATAATTCCCAAACTTTTTTTTTTTTTTTTTTGAGACAGAGTCTCACTCTGTTGCCCAGGCTAGAGTGAGTGCCGTGGCATCAGCCTAGCTCACAGCAAACTCAAACTCCTGGGCTTAAGCGATCCTTCTGCCTCAGCCTCCCGGGTGGCTGGGACTACAGGCATGCACCACCATGCCCGGCTAATTTTTTCTATATATTCTTAGTTGGCCAATTAATTTCTTTCTATTTATAGTAGAGACGGGGGTCTTGCTCTTGGTCAGGCTGGTTTCGAACTCCTGACCCGCCTCGGCCTCCCAGAGTGCTAGGATTACAGGCGTGAGCCACCACGCCCGGCCATAATTCCCAAACTTTTGATCTCTGGTCTCTTTACTTTAGAAATTGCTGAGGATTCCTAAAAACCTTTCATTGTTGTGGGTTACATTCATTGATTTTTGGGGCGGGGGTTATATTAGAAATTAAAATTAAGAACATATAAAAATATTTATTAATTGAAAAATAAGAATAATAAATCTTTTATATGTTAACATAACTAACACTTTTTTGGTAAAATGACAAAAATTTCCCAAACAAAACAATTAGTGAGGGGAGCAGCATCATTATACATTTTTGCAAATTTCTTTACCCTGCTTGTCCTATTTAGTTCCAGCTGCTATAACAAACTACTATGACCAGGTGACTTAAAAAACAAATACTTATTTATCACAGTTCTGGAGGCCGGAAGTCTGAGATTAGGGTTCCAGCATGGTTGGGTTCTCGGTAAGGGCTCTCTTCCTGGTTTATAGATGTTGTCTTCTCTCTGTGCCTTCACACAGAGGAGAGAGAGTGGACTCTGGTCTCTTCATCTTCTTATAAGGGCACTAATCCCATCATAGGGGCTCTACCCTCATGAACTCATCTAAACCTAATTACCTCCCAAGAGCCCCACCTCCACATACTATCACATTGGGTATTAGGGCTTCAACATATGGATTTTCTCTAGGGAGGGACTCAAATATTCAGTCCATGCTACTGCTGGATTCTTATATCAGCTTCTACATTCAGTCTGTTGCAATATCATACACATGTATGTAGCCTTTGGAGAACTCCACTTTGCACTAGAGAAGGAATGAGAGCAAAAGGGGAAATAACATCTTCATATTATTATGAAAATAATTTTGACCTCATGGACTCCTTGAAAGGGCTTCAGGAACCCCAGAGGTCCCCAAAACACATTCAGAGAACCACTGGGCTAACTTATGCTATGATAATATATAATCCTCAAATCCTAGTGACTAAAGCAATAACAGTTTTTTTTTTCCTTCTTCTCTTGAATTCGATATCCACTGTGGATCAACTGGATATTTTATTCTATGTCACTGTAGTCTTCACTCTGGGACCCAGTTTGGTGGAGCAAAAACTATCTAGAATGTTGATAGTAATCGCGGCAAAGGGGGAAAAAATGGCAAAATATGGACTAATTCTTAAAGATTTCCCCTGCAAGACACCTATTACTTCTGCTCACATTTTATTAGCTAAAGCAATTCGCATATCCTAGACTGACTTTGGGCAGGCAGGAGGTATAACCCTCTGTAGGGAGAGACGCAGGATATAAGTTAACACTACTACTTTCTACCATATCCACTAATATTTTTAAGCACATCAAACTCCATGTGCCAAGTCATTAGATGCCTATAAACTTTGATTCTGGTCAAAGTTTAGTTAAGTTGTCTTTATCTTTGCCTCCAAACCTGCTCCTTTTCCAGGTTTCAAGAATCTAACAAATGTCTGGTATACATTGAATGTTCAATAAACATTCATCAAATAAAGGGACAAAAATGGAATACCAGATAAAATATTTATATTACAGCATGATCGTTATATGCCTAAAATTTTAAGAATGATATGTCTGAGTATTGGCCAGGTTAATTTTGGATCTGGGAAGGGTCTTATTGATAATACAGCTCAAACTCATTATTTAACAGATGATTCAATTGAAGTATGAAGAAATTCAATAACGTCATTCTAATCCTAGATATGGAAATAGAGTTAATTGTGTCCAGCTTGTATTTTGGAAATGGTATTGAATTTGGGAGATCTTCTTGATAAGACAAGACAAATACTCAACTGATGCCATCTTATAAGTTTCTGCATCAGAAATGTATATTGTTCAATATCTAAAATTTCTAGGACTCAAAAGAAAAATTAAGGTAATTTCAAAGTAACTATGGATATATAATTTTTATTTACTTTGTGTCCCTTAAGGTTCCACTGGGGTAAGAATTCTTTGTCTAATTTCTAGCTCCTCTACAAACTTGAACTCATTTTGAATGCTACTGTGTTGACTACTTCTACTGCAGAAGCCACTTTCTAAAACCAATTATGCTCATAGAAATATCCTGCAGATGATAACAAGGTTATATTATATAAATTGCCAACATGTGAGCAATTGCTCCCACCTCCAAAAAATCCAATTAAACATTTGTATTTTAGTTTTATTAACTCTAGAATCAAAAGTTCCAAACTTAAGAAAAAGAGATTGACTGAGTATAGACAAATATATAACACTGTGTTTTCCCACAGTACAGTAAAAGTTCATCAATGAGAAAAATGAAAGCTTGCATTCACAAGATAATTTCTTCCTCAAAGTAATATTTAATTCTAATTAAACTTGACAGTAACGCAATAGAGGTAGGTAATGGACAACTATTCCCTCTTCATAGACAAAAAAAATCAAGGCACAAGCAGGTTAACGGAGAAGCCAGCCAGGTCCCCACAATGAGTCATTAACAGAGACAAGAAGACATGATGCTTTTTTCTTCCAAGATGGTGCCCCAGACATGTAGCCACTGTCACCAAGAATATACGTTTTGATAAATGACAAAAATTAGAAAAGCATCTTGGTCAAAATATGTGGAATGAAACCTAAATTGTACACATGCCAATTATCTTGGTAGGAAACAGGAAATTGCTTCCATTTTCAAAAGCATGCTCCCCAATATTTTATTTTTCCCCATTTTCTTTGTATTCAAAAATATCTATTGTTCAACTTCAAATAAATGCAAATACAACTGTGATACAAAGTAGCATTTGTGCCACTGGTACCGTTAAAAACCCTCATGTGTGAATGGGTGTTTAATTAGGCTGTATTAGATTAATCCCATGTCTCCATTGGTTGTAACAAATGAACAGATAGTGTGCACTGTCACGGGAATAGACATTTAAAGCTCAATGTAACTTTCATATTTTTCTATGTGATCGGTCTGCTAGTACTTCCTTTTAATTTAACCAAAATTTGGTTTGTAAATCAGAAAACCTTTTTAATTGCAAGAAATGCAAAGCAGAATTTTTTTTTTTTTTTTAAAGGATTGACATTACCTTTGTTGTTTGATACATTGAAATAAGACCCGTAAGGGACAGCTCTAAACAATGAATTTCATATAAAATAGATAAAAGCTTGCTCCTTGGGCCTACACAGAAATTCAGATAGAGGCTTGGAAAGAACAACTTAGTACTTCTAATATGATAATATTGCCTAGGTAGCAGTAGAATATTTGTTATAAAAGGTCTTAAATGTCATTTCCTAATGACATTTTGAGGTAATTTTAGCCACTTTTAAAATAATTGCATATAGATTATAGTTATTGTATAAGAAAAGACTTGCCTCCAATTTAAACAATATTGAGAAGTTAAATGTAAATTTAAGTAGTGAAACCTAATTTTTAAAACAGAAAAATATTCCAGCCGATGTGTAAGTTTTGCTTTGTCACTGTACTGTATTCTGTTCAGTAGAACAAAGACCGGATGCATAATGAGCCAATGTAAATGAAGTCAAATCAGCAAAAGCACAGTGGGGGAGGGGAAGGTGTAAAATATGACAGTCGATATAATGACCAGGGAGTAGAGAATTTAAATGTTTAATGCCTACACATTCAGATTCATTTTTCTGTCATCGCTTTGAATGGGTAGACTGAGGAGCTTGAAAGTCCAGAATGAAAACATCATCCTCTGGACCAAAAGAATTATTAATATTATTTAATAGCACAGATATGATCTGTACTTATAATCATCTTCTTTCTACCACTCCCCACTGCCCCCCTCCACTGTGGGGTGGGTAGGGGGAAAGAAAGGTGGTCATAACAAGAGATAATTAGAAACTGCTCTAAGTATTTATTTGGGGCTTTCTGTTTTACCCTCCTGCACTGCGCGCCAGCTTCCCATCTCCCAGCCATGATGGGAGCTCAGAACACAATAGAAACACAGCAACAATATGAATTGCAAATACATGTATATCTTTCCACACAACCTATCTTATTGACTCTTAATAAAATGAGTATCTTCTAAAAAATGTCCTGAGCTGTAAATTGCTTTACTATTGATGACGGGCTTTGGAAAAATACTACACATGCCTTACAATCACCTAGACAGAGTTGTGTTAAACAGAATTGCTTAGCTCTTGTCTGTAAATTACTCCCCTCCCTCTCCAATAAAGGAATGAATCTTGCTTAATAATCTATGCTGCTTAGCATGTGTTATAACTGTACATGTGAAATCTGAGTATTTTATATATCCCACACTTTAGGACTATAACAAGTCTTTATCATAATGTTCTCATATTTAACATTTTCCTACATGGAGTGTGAATTTTTAAGAATACTGGCATAAAGACCCCATTTAATGCCGTGTCCCCCATCATCCCATTTTCTCTCATCTGCAGTTCCCAAATAGTGCTGTCTTGAAAGACGTCCATAAATTCATTTCAGTGTCTAGGCAGCTTAACACATAGTAATTAAGCTGGAGTTATAAACAGCAAACATATACATGGACTTCTTTGATTTCAATGTTACTTTAAACTAGTGAATATTAACCCCCAAAATAAGTACATTGATAATATGAAGGTAGAATTCTATTTGGAGAGAAAGGGTGGATAGGTGGGAAATGGTTAGAAAATTATTGTGAAGTAAGTTAAATTTCTAGTTTTGATGTTAATTAAGTTATTCCAAAGACTTTGTCTTTACAGCCTGAAAAAAAGAAAAAAAAAAAAGATTTCTTTGGCAGTGGTAACATGTACTAAAAGGCTTCTGTTAAACTAGCTCTGCATATGGGAGGGGTGTGTAGATTGAGGGTTGGGGGAACACAGGAGCCTGAATACTTGCTTTGTAAATATTTAAGCTTTTTGCAGGCTAGTATCTAAAGAAGTAAATTGCTAGCCTTTTACCTTTGAACCCTTTGTGAAATATCTTAATGTTGCCAAATGTGAATATAGTGAACTTAATCAGTAAATTTGACCGAGATTTATGAACTTTTTCATTCTAAATGTATTTACATATACACACGCACATATATGTACATAAATTTATTTTATTACATCCATTTTACCCAAACTGAACCTTAAGCAGTTGAAGTACTAAAAAAGCCAATCAAAATACTCTTCATATATCCTTAAGTCCATAAACCTCTTTAAATTGTCTCTTTTAAAAAACAGCTAAATTATGGAAATGCAGACTGCATTACGGAATATTTGCCAGTTATATCTTGATTCTTACTTGAAATTCCCACAAGAATATAGGCATGACAGTAATATAAACCATAGAAACAGGCAAAAAAAAAAAAAAAGTAGAACATAGGGACTTGTAAATAAATCCATGAATATCAAGAAGCACAGATGCTAAGATTATGCATTTTTACCAGTACTGTTCTGTGCTTGTAAACTATAAGGCCAGACATTTGTAAGATGTGGTGTAGCAGGCCCTGCTGAGGGAGGGAGAGGCAGGAGAGAATCTGAGAAAGATGGGGCGTAGGGAAGTAGGTAGGGAAAATGTGTGAGAGAGAGAGAGAGAGAGAGAGAGAGAGAGAGAGATTGAGAAGAAGGGTGGGGGCACTTAGCCAGACACAATAACGCATAATAATGTTAACATTCCTGCATGTCTAATGGCTTAAATATGCTGAGTGCCTCACTCCAGCCCCACACCACAGATGATGTCAAAGAACCATTTAATATTTTATCAACAGTCCTTCTTTGAATCAAAAAAAAATTTTTTTTTCCTATAAAAAGGAATTCAGGGGTTTCCAAGCATGAAGAAAATTAAATCCCTTCAATGGCAAAATTTTAAGACACAACAATATTTGTGAATACCTCATGTTCAGCAAGATTCACACCGTTCTCCAAAGCATCTTACATTATTTACATCTTAGCAATGTCGACGTGTCTTATTTACCAAGGAAACATAAAATCATATTTTTAGCTTTTTTCTTACATGAGGAATGTCTAGCTTTATTTTTTAATGTAAAAGAAATCCATTGATTAAATTATTATTATAATATCAGTTGGACTTTTAGGATTCTTTTTTTCTTTTGGTAGAAAGTATTGTTTTCTTGTTTGACGGATACTATGCCTGTAACAAAAAATGACTGAATTGTCCTAACAAAGAAGATGAAGGCTGTATGTGTTGGTTACAATAGAATAACCACCTTCCAGATCTCTTAAATCCACAATATATGTAGTGTGGGTCCTGAGTGGCTTTTGTTTTCAATGTCTTTTGTAAGCTTTTAGGTTTTTTTTCTGCATCAAATGTCAAGTTAATTTACGGGGCGCTATTACTGATATGTTTCCTTGGTTTGTGGTTTTCTGTGAAAGGCAGGCAGCTGAGACCAAGTCTTAGGCTGGGGGGGAGGGGCAGCCGGCGAGCCCATAACACATACACTGTGCCAGGGTCTGTAAATTGGCTGCCTGTATGACAGCGGGCCCAGGGAAACCTCTAGTCTTCATTTGCATGCTGAAGAATATCCAGGATTAAACTGGACTGATTTTCATACAGGATTTAGACCTGACATTTATTATTCGGTTCACAGACCTCTTGAAGGAAAGTTTGTTTTCCACTCATAGATGAAAAATCTTCTAAGATAAATAAACTCGGGCTTAGCAGTAACAGTAAATAAATATCTTTCCTGTATTTCTTATGAATTTATCATATATGATTGCCAGACAGATGTTTGCCACCAAATTATTATATTTTGCTCTTTAGCAATTCTAAAGAAAAATGTCTATCAAGGCCCCACTCAGCATTTATAAAATATATCCATTTAATTCTGGAAGTTGATTTTTTGTAAATAAAATTTAGAGACAGACACTTGATTTTAAGAACAAATTAAAAAAATATTGGAGCAGTAAAACACTCTGAAATGCTTAATTTTGCTTCTGCTTCATGTGTTTTTATGGCAGAGAAGATTTTGGTTCTACTGTAAGCATCAATTACATACTTTTGTATAAAACATGAAAATTATAAATGAATGCTACACATGAGCCCTATCTACCAAATTGATAATGTAGATAGTTCATTTTCATTGCCAAATAGGTCCATAAAATATCCTGGTGTCTTTTAACATTTAGGTATTAACTGTTTGTCCAGACAAACACTTACAGTCCAATATTTTGGAAATATTTCAGTAAACCAAGATTTAATTTCTAATGTTTGAACAAAACGTATTTTGACACAATAGCAATATGAAAAAACATGGTGGAGCTGCTGTATATTTTCTGGAATGCATTTTCAACATGGGCCAGAATAAAGACTGCAAATAGTGATTAAGCAGGCCCAGAAGAAATTTAGGAGTCTTCATGTATTAATAAACAGAACAGATTTTTCAAATGCCTTGAAAATCTACTTTATACATTTAATAAACATAGGGTAAAATAATACAAGTGTCAGTAATTAAATATATTATTGTTTCTGTCAGTGCATATGGAGAAAACTCAAATCTGTTACATATCTGAATTTTTAATGTGTCAATGGAACTTTCGAAAATGTGTTCTGGTATTTTATTTCTTTATGAATATTAACTTATTTATAACAAATCTTAAATATGTAGAATGTAAGATATATTTCTTGGAAATTTTTCTTTGTTTTAATGTTGTATTTTATTATAAATGTACATGTGAATCACATTTACTTCCTCAGATTAATTTATGATTATACCCAGTAAGGAGTATACGTTATTAAAGTTTTAGGCAGACCAAACCAATGAACTTTTTATAGTGAGATATCAGTATCACGTACAATCAGTTTATTAACCAAACATTTAATAAATGAACATAATGAGTCCGTCTAGTTTTGTCTTGATTCAATTGCCATACATAACATGCCCATGAATGATCTGACTCTACCAAAAATTAGGTAAAACTAAAGAGTGGAAATTATTGTTGTGAAAAGATTTTGGTCATCTTGTGTCTAGAAATGTTTCTGCTTTATATGCATGTAAATTGCAAATCTGAACATAAATATTATTGTAAAATGTGTCTACACAAGCAAAGTGAAGAGAATCAAGGCAATTATTAGAACAATTCAGGCTAAACCCCTCAGTTTTGCTTGCAATAGATAATTGAGGCAAAAGTGTTTTTCCCTTGAATTATCTGGATGATTGCATCAATTCTTCACTTCGCTTTAAACATGTACATAGAGATAGCAATTGTGTGTCTTCAGAAAGTGCCAGTTTAAAAAACATGCAAATACAGAACACATTCATAATGACACTGCTGTCTTATAGGCTTACTTCACCACTGAACTTTTTGTTCATCGAATTGGAACTTTAAAAGAGAGGAAGGGTTAAACACATTTTTCTAAGTAATTACTTCTACAGCAACATACAGGGAGACTTAGATGTAACATACAATTATATATGCATCATGCAAACTAGGTTTCTCCAACCTACTTTGGCATACTAATGCCCCAGTATCCTTCATTATTATTTCTATTAGCAGTATACTTCCACAGTAGGCCCTGCTAATTGTATGGAGAGTATTCACGATGGTGTGTCACCATATAGTACTGAGGAACATTAAATTGTGAAGGTTTGACCCTCAACCTGAAATCCTGAAAGTATATGTTTGAGAAAAAGGAATTCTAAATCCGGTTGGTTGGAATTGGGGGGTCATTTTCAATCAAGCCAATTTTTGATGACTTTATTGTTAATACATTTAAAAATATGGCTGATGTAATGACATAAGCACACACAGTTTTTTCGTCTTTTTTAGTGACTGCATGAGAAATAGGTATTAATTGCCTCATGGTTTAAAATTCTCGATACAATTCACATTTACTCACTTTAGACTCAAGATGTCTCTCAATCAAATTGTGGAGCGCTTTATATCTTCAATGTAATTAGTATTGTACAATATTCATGACAAACACACCGAACAAGGAAAAGGATTCTTACTTGGTAATCATTGTAAATATGAAATTGTCAAGCTAGTCCTAATTAGTCACTGAGATAAAGATAATATGCAAGTCTCTAGGAGGTACAACAGACTTAGAACAAAATTCAAATATGCCACAATTAGATTATTGTTTCAAATGCCTATGCTTAATAAAGTTGGTGGACCATGTTTGCCAAATAATTCTGTCAGGCAAGCAGTCAGAGTTTAAAAGTAATTAAGCAATTCAGCCTCATCTTAAAACGGCACATCCAAATGTCCATGCTTTTGTTGGTTCGAAAATGTGTAAGATGCTTGATAAAAAAGTATCACCTAAGAAAAAAAATTCAGTGTATTATACTTTTTAAACTTCAACAGGTAGAAAATCCTTTTTAAACTTGCCTTTAAAAAACACTCCTACTAAAGCATTTGATTGTTTAACATTTTTATTATTCAAGTTCTTACTATTTCACACTACTCCCTGGAGAGGGGCCAAGGAAATATTAAAAATACTATAGAAATATAAAGGATAAGATATTTGTCACTCTCGTTTAAATTGATGTATGCTGCTGTCCTATAAACGTCACATCGGATAACCCTGAAAAATTACCATGAATCTCCATAATTACGCATATTCATGATGGTGTTTTGCATAGTGCTAACAGCAGACTGCATGTGGGGTGGGACGTGAAGGGGGGTAGGAGTGATGTGACAGATTAAAATTATTACCAGTATCAGGTAAATAGACATAGCAACAGTTCCATTTTGTTAGGTCTTAGAAAACAAAAGCATATCATAAAATCGCATAGTAATTAAATAACTAGACATTTTTCTTCTACATATTTCACCATAAAAAGTTAACAGCGATACACTGACTAGAAATATTGTTACTTGAAATCTGCTTGTCTTTATCATCGACTCCTGGGTACAGGACTACGTCCACTGAAAGGAGAGAGTGCTTTTTAACTTTTTTGAGGGAAGAGAAGGGAGAAGGTGGGGTGATGGTAAATTTTCAAGCCTTCCAAAGTACCTGTGCTGCTTACATGGTTGGCAAGCTCCTTTGAGTTGAGTGCAAATCATGTAGGTACATTTTTTTTTTCTGATAAATATGAGGACTGAGTTATATTCGGTAAACTGTTAAAAGGCTCTAAGAGATAAAAAAGTTGTCCGATGTGTATCTCAATAGTTTTTTTTGTGCTGAGGCAGAGAGCAGAGTTAATCAGGGACTCTAGAAGTAATTATCGACAGAGTTTGGGTAATACAAATGCTTGGGTAAACAGCGATTGTTCTTTCCACAAGATTGTGAGTAGAAACAACAATACTGGTATTGTCCTCCACTTCTCATTAAGGGGACTTGGGCAGGGAGCGCTGCACTGCGAGGCGGATGGGAAACTGACAGGCAAACTGTGCTCCGAACGACTCTCTCCTGATCCCACTACCACAAGCTCTGGCTTTTGGCATCAGGAGTGCCAGCTGCATCGGGAGAAGCCAAGCCTGTCATACCATCTTCACATCAAATCTTCAGGGTACAAGAGCTACAGCATAGTTAGAGCTTAATGAAGAAACAAATACAAAAGGGAAGATTAGGCCTTGTTAACACTTGCATTCATTTGTTCTTATAGAAACTGCACTGGAAGGATTGTCTTATAGAACTCATTCTTTTTCCTCTTAAGCAGAAAAGTTACATTGAGGATGCATTTTTTATATTGCAGATACACAGGGAAAAAAAAATCTTTCAGTTCCCCTGTAACTACCAGCCAGCAAATTGTTTTGTCAAAAATGCCATTTGAAACAGTGATGTCCATGACAACTGTCAAAACTGGTAAATAAATACTTTTTTTATATTAATAATATTGTGCTTGTTGCCACATAAAGCATTTCCTTGCATACTTAAGTGGTACCATTGCATTTTTTCAAAAAATCGGGATGTGAAACTTTATTGTTATGGGATAACAATCTCTTTGGGGCAAAACATATATGTTTCATGGCACCACATTACTTTAATCTTCAAATTAATTGCGTTTGAGAAAAAGGAACCATATTTTTGAAGTTCACTATAAACTATCCAGAAAGTTTGACAGCAGAATGCTACAATTATTTTTTATTGTTGTAAGCAATCAGTCAACTGTACAAAGGTGTATTGTGTACAGCTGCAATGTAAAACCTATTTTTGTTTATACTATCTGTCAACCACTTAATATGTTAAGGTGCATTCTAAATGATATTATTCCAGAGGAAAAAAAGAACACTTTAATAGAATACTGTACTTTGTACTCTACACTATATGTGTAAGGCCTACCCAAGAAAGTTCATAATGTGTCTATGGGTCTTAAACTTCAGATATACGTTGAAAGAAGATAGGCTATTTGTTGTAGATTCTGAGAGAAAAGTGCAATACTTTTGTTGAGATGGAATTGTTTGATTTTTACAAATTCTCACACATTTTTGATGTAAGCTAAATGAAGAGACCCTTGCCTATAAGGGAAAACATAGGAACATGGACATTTAGGCATTATTTCAGAAAGTAACTTTCTGGAAGTTACTTTGTATAGACACATGAAAAGACATATACCCAAACACAATATCGCCTAATTACAAAATAAATTTTTTTTAATGAGAAAGGCATTGAAAATAAAGTATATTATAGAAATAGCTGAAAGGCCAAGTCATTTTATATAAATTAAGTTAACCCAAGGTAAATGTACACCTATACTCACATAATGATGACAAAGAGAAACATTATAAATTAGGTTTTGTACTGTATAAGTAAAGATTATCATTTCGTATAAAGCAAGAGTCAGATATAACGCAGATATTATTGCCAAATTACTTCTTAATTTTTGAGGCATATTACTTGAATCTACATTGGCCTAGTATGAACGAGTCCTTTTTTCCTTTGTATGCAGTGAAGAAAACCAGTGCTTTCAGTATGGTAGAAGTGGAACCCTTCTATTCTGTTGATGTCTGAAGATACTACCAAATCAGTGTTATACACTGAGTTCCGCTGAACTTTTTACCATCTGTGGTTATTATATTTATGTGACATTATTTGGTCCATGGTATGTACATATCCAAAGAACAGTGGGCCTTGAAATGCTCAAAAGTGTCTCATATTTCCTAGTCTACATTCTTAGTGCTCTGAAATCATGAATGTCACATTTTAGATGTTGTCATCTTAAAATGTGGGGTCATAGTGTAGGGAGCTGACCTCATCACAAATACTTCTCAGATAATTTGTTACAATGAATTCATTGATTAATTATTTAAATGGCACTTGGTTTTTATAAGGGACAATTCTCATATGTTTTCAGACCAAGAGCAGTTAAATACTGAATATTGCTATTTTTATTTATTAATTTTATTAGCAGTCTCCTCAGTAGTTTATAATTAAACATGACAGGTAGATTTGCATGGTGTCTCCAAATGTGCTTAGTTATACAATAGTATTAACATAACTTTGTGATAAGTAAAATGAGCCTCCATTTTTCTTTACAGACAACAGAACTCCTTTTTAGAATTTTATTAATAATTACTTAAGCATTGATGTGACTACACTATAACATTCATTTCTAAAACTGTCCAACCAATTTTAGCCAATGCTGAACATTATGTACTAGTAGGACAAAATATGCAGCTGGAGTATTTACAGGAGAATCTTTACCTCTGGAATTAATTGTATCTTCAGTATAGCACTACAAAATTTATGTGTTTATTTGGATTATTTTAAAACAACAGCATGATAGAAGAGAGTAAAATAAGTTCACATTGAGAAGAAAAATCCCAAAAACAAAATTTGACAAAAATATTTGTTTATCGTACTACAAACACATGTAAGTGTTGCATATATTTAAATTTTTTACTGACAAAAATGAATGCCAGTAAATTTTCTGTTACAAAATGTATTGGTAGATTGAGCTTGTAGAGTTTAAGTGAATACTCATAGTGCTATGAGCATTAATATTACATGCATTTCATTGACAGTGATCTGGTCCCATTTTGGATTATAAAACATTACTTAAAGAAGCATATATTTTCACAAAGTTTAAAGTTAATTTGTACAAATTTGTAACTTCGATGAACAAAAATTAAAGAATAAATGTACTTTCATTTAGATCAGGAAACACCCATCATGATTTTTTTTTTTTTTTTTTGAGACAGAGTCTCACTCCCTTGCCCGGGCTAGAGTGAGTGCTGTGGCATCAGCCTAGCTCACAGCAACCTCAAACTCCTGGGCTCAAGCAATCCTTCTGCCTCAGCCTCCCGAGTAGCT
>CAUYRT010107000.1:0-23822 GCA_963574885.1 Lepilemur ruficaudatus
CCTCAAACTCCTGGGCTCAAGCAATCCTTCTGCCTCAGCCTCCCGAGTAGCTGGGACTACAGGCATGTGCCACCATGCCCGGCTAATTTTTTACATATATTTTTAGTTGTCCAATTAATTTCTTTCTATTTGTAGTAGAGACAGGGTCTCGCTCTTGCTCAGACTGGTCTTGAACTCCTGACCTTGAGCGATCCACCCGCCTCGGCCTCCCAGAGTGCTAGGATTACAGGCGTTCTATTAATATATCTTTGCAACAAATACCTTTTCTTGGTGACCTTGAATATCTATAAAAGAGATGGGGAATGGATTAAATAAACTGTCAGTCTCTTGCATAAACTATTTCAATAGCTTTTTTCTGAAGGCACGTTGATCGTAAATAAGATATTGGAAGCCCATTTAGTAAATATATTGAAGACACTACGGAACGCATCTACACTGACTTCTTTCAGTTGCAAAACAAGAGCCCCCTCACATGTGTGGTTGTTTGGCCAGCATCTTATTTTCATAATGGCTGTCTAGCAAATAAAGTCTTGTGCTTTTTCTTCCTCAGATGTTATTTAATATATATATTTTTCTCCAGATGATTCTCAAAAAAGTGTTATTCCTTCTACACAAAAATGTAAAAGTGCTTGAAGTAATGGAAAAAGCCACTTCTTTATTCTGACACAATATCTTCTCTTTTGGCAAGGATCCTGAATTCTTAGTACTCCTTAATTCCATTTGGTCATGGATACACTGCTTTAAATTTGACTATGTTTTCTACTGACAATCCACAATTTTTAAAAATGCACACATATTGGAACTAAAATACTTAACATGTGAAAACAATTGATGAATGTGATGTTGGTATTTAGTTATAATTCTTTTATGTATGTTCCTGATATTTATTAGGATCTAGCCATAGGAGCATATGATTCTTATATGTTGTAGCATCAATTTATTTTACTTATTATTTTTTGCTCTTTAAAAATAAAAAGAGTCACTTTTTTCAGCTTCCAACTTCACAAATCCCCAATGAGGTCAATGCTTTCTAAAGTAGAAGGCAATTTTATCCACTGTAAATGAACAATTAGCATAAATTCATCTTTCTTGCATAGGATGAACTCTCCATTTAGAGCACCATGGTTTATTTTAACGTCTTCTATACACTTCAGTAGCTTGAAGAATTCTGCATGCTATTATCCCAAAATGATTCTTGGTTTTCAAATTGCTGATCTTAATAAGATGGGCTTTCTTCATATCCTATATTACCATATCATACCTAATGAAATAAAGTTCAACCAATCAAATTCTTGGATGACTGACCTTTATTAAGTGGTAATTCAGAAACATGATTTCAGAAGCCTCTATCGTATAATGTAAAAAGAAAAAATTACACAAATAAGATTGCCTCTCATTGGCCAAGGAAGAAAGAGGTTCTCTAGAGGCCATTCAAAATTAAGTTTCAAAATATGATAGAATGGTAGAGAAACATTGTGTATCCTTCAAGAAGATGGCATTAATTCAGCTATTTTGATTATGTGGCTTTATGTCTATTGTGCCTACTTTATTATCCTTGGGAAATGCTGATGTATGCTTGCAAATTGTGATATAGTATTTATTTTATTGACTCTATTAAGTCTTTTACAAGGAAATACATTTTCCTCTAAAAATATTTCTTTCCAGAAACAATGCACTATGCAATCATTCTTTCATCAAGCATTTTTTGAAATTTATTATGTACAAATCACTGTATGTAGGTGGATGGGGAATGCATTCAAAACCTTTTACCAGTTACCTTCTCTTTGTAAGGGACTAATTTAAGTGCTGTAGACACAGAGACCAGGTCTATACTGTCAAGAATACAACACAGTCCAGGATGATAAATAAATTGTCATACTGTACGTTAAGCAGAAAGACAGAAGTAATCACTGTTTGCCACAGGAGATAATTTCCAGTCTCACCATGCTTTCATCACCTCTTGTTCTGGGCCACCATGACACTGTCATACCACCTCATTCTTCTTACTCACTCCCATTTTGAGATGGGTAGTATTTTTAAGGTCAAAGCTTTCCTAGGAGTATCCAGTTAAAAGTACAGGCCAAACATAGTTTGTTTTGGGGATTTTAATATGAATTGCTGGAGAGATAAAGACCAAAAATAGCAAATATAGAAAATGGTAAATATTTTGTGACTTAAATTATTTATCATCTTACATATTTATCAAGGAATAGGGATATGAATCTGGTTCTTGTCTTACCCCAAAAACCAATCTTTGGGAGAAATAAAATGTTACTATAAATGAATAAGGTGTATCAGTTAGGATTCTAGTAGAAAACAGATGGTTCATTCAAACTGGGTAATTGAAGAAAAGTTTATGAAAGGACATTTAAATAAGTGTGGCATCGACTTCTACTTCCAAGAAGATGGAATAATCATATATTTACTTATTCTTCTCACTAAATATAACTAATAACTTTAGACATTAAATTTAAAACAAACATAAGAAGCCTCCAAAAGGTGAAAATAAGAAGGCACACTAGCTATAGATCTTGGGACTCAAGAAACAGACATCGGTGAGGTCCTTTAGTTATCTTTTTGTCTCATATATTCCCAGACTTGGAGCAGAAGAAGTCAGAAAACCAGACATGCCAATGGGCACAGGGAAAAAAAAAAAAAAAAAGCTACAATGAAAGCCTGCTCTTCTAGCCAGAGGACCAGGAAAATAGTAGCTTAGCAAAATAACAGTTAGGCAATAACTGATTCACTTCAGCTAAACACCAAAGCAAAAGCTGTGGCCCTACCCACACCTACACCAGAAAAGTCTTGATGGAAAACCTATACTTCCACCCTTGTCCGGCTGTAATGAGGCACCTTTACCCTGCTGCCAAGTGGTCAGCAGAGACTTGCGTCCCCATCTGGCTTTAAGGAAGCCCAGGTCTGCTCAGCATAGGGGTAAGTCAAAGAAAGCCTAGTGATGGGTGGCTGTGGGCTTCCTTAAGACCAAGTGGTGATGAAAGTACCAGCTGCCTACCCACCTTTTCCAACACCACCCCCAGCAGCAGAGTGATGGTGCTCATTTCAGCCTGGTGAAGAGGGAAGTCTAGGTTCCCTAGAGCTTTCACTACTGCCCAGCGCTAACGAGCCAATGACCCTCACCCCACCAGTGATGTCAAAGGAGGGCATATGGGGAGCAGTAAATAAAGCTCTTCTACATCTTCTAGCCAAAATTGTGAGAAGGAAGCCAGAGGGCACACCCTAACACATCAATAAAGAGGAACACCCTCCACAAATGTCCATGGAGACTGACAAGGAAACCTATAATTCTGCCCCACCTGATTATATAACAAAAGGGCAACACCCTTCCTCTGCCAGAGTGATGTCATAAGAAGCCAGTTAAACCAGAAAGTTTAAATAAAATTCAGACTCTCATAAGACCCCAAACGTCCAGTTTTCAATTGAAAATCATTCATTAGTGTTAATCATTCACACTACGGTGCTCAAATGGTGGTGTTGTTCACCAGGGTTTCAGGGGTTGGAGGGGTAGACCCACATCTGAGGGATGTGGGGAGCATTGTGAAGGGGAGGGGCATGGTTGAATTGTAGTTGGGATGGGAATTAGGGGTCTCAGTAGGTGGAAGGAAATGTTCTAAAACTGATTTGTGTGAATAGCTATACAACTTAGTAAGTTTACTAATAATCATTTAATTGTACACTTAAAATGAATTAATTGCATGGTATGAAAATTATACTTCAATAAAGTTTTTTTTTTAAAAAAAGAAAATCATTCATTAGTCCAAGAATAAAAAAAGATATCTTATTGAAAAGGAAAATTAATAGATGCCAATACCAAGCTGACAGAAATGTTAAAATTATCTGACAAAGATGTTAAAGCAACCATCATAAAAATGCTTCAAAAAGAAAGTATGAAAGTGCTCGAAAAAATGAAAACAATAGATAATTGCAATAAAGAAATAGAAGGTTATGGCAAAGAAATAGAAGATATAAAGAAGAACAAAATGAAAATTTTAGAACTGATTAATATATTAATCAAAATAACAAATAATAGTGAATGTGTTCAACCTAAGAATAAGGAGACAAAAGAAGTAATCAGTGAACTAGACAATAGAACAAAGAAATTAAACGATCTGAACAGAGAAAAAAGACTGAACAAAAATGATTAGAACACTGGGGAGCCACAGGACTGTAAGAAAAGATTTAACATTTGTGTCATCAGAGCACTCAGAGAGGAGAAAGAAGATATAGTTGAAAACTACTCCAAAATAAAACGTCTAATATCTTTCCAAATTTGGCAAAAAACATAAACCTATAGATTCAAGAAACTGAGCAGACCCAAAGGAAGATAAACCCAAATTTACACTAAGACAAGTCAGAGTCAAATTTTGAAAATCGAAAGAAAAATAAATCTTTAAAGCAAAAAAGAAAGAGAAATAACACCTTACGTATAAGGCAAAAACAATTAAATGGCAGATTATTTATTAGCAGAAATCATGAAGGCATATCAAGAGAAAAGTGCCATAATATTTTCCAAGTGCTGAAAGAAGAGGACTGTAGTTCAGAATTTTACATCCAGTAAAAAAAAAAAAAAAAAAAAAAACCTTCAGGAATAAAGAGAGAAAACAAGACAGTTTTAGATGAAAGAAAACCAAGAAGAGAATTTATTGTGAGTGGATTTATTCTGTCACCATGGCTAAAGGACATTCTCTGAACAGAAGAAATTGATAAAAGGAGAAACTCTGAATATCGGGGAAAAAGAAAGATCTTGATAAGCAAAATAGGGACAATGTAGTACAATTTTTTTTTTTTTTACTTTTCTTCAATTTCCAAGGAGGGAAATGGGGAAATAAAGATCCCAACTTCCCTTTGATCCCATCCTCTGATATGTGAGAATAATTTCTTAGTGAGTGCAACAAACTAGAATCCAAAAGGCAAGTGAGCCCATGGGAGTGGGCCTGGAGAGAGAAACAGCGTGTGCACAGCACAAATAGACTTCAGGAAATCTTGATGCTTTCGTTCTGGGGATAGATTTACCCAGAAATATGCTTTTTGAAATTGCTACCCAGAAGTCTTGGATATATTCATTACAATATGTAGCTTTTGGTTGCAGGTAGCAAGACTCAGTTTTCTTTTCTTTTCTTTTTTTTTTTTTTTGAGACAGAGTCTCACTTTGTTGCCCAGGATAGAGTGCCGTGGCATTAGCCTAGCTCGCAGCAACCTCAGACTCCTGGGCTGAAGCGATCCTTCTGCCTCAGCCTCCCAAGTAGCTGGGACTACAGGCATGTGCCACCATGCCCGGCGAATTTTTTCTATATATATATTTAGTTGGTCAATTAATTTTTTTCTATTATTAGTAGAAACGGGGTCTCGCTCTTGCTCAGGCTGGTTTCGAACTCCTGACCTTGAGCAATCCACCCGCCTTGGCCTCCCAGAGTGCTAGGATAAGACTCAGTTTTCTTAAATCTGAAAATGAGAAGTATTAATATTAACCTCCAGCACATAATCAATATTAAATAAGAAAATAAAATTAAAATATTTAAAGTATAACCTGGAACAACATGAATGCACAAGCCCTTTTCATCTCTTATAACCTGTTTCCTTGAGTCTGTTCTTTTGTCTCTTGCTTAACTGATAAATTGAGTCAATGGAATGAAACCACCTATCTCACAAAACTTCATGTTTACTTCTGCATAGTCCCCTCTAGGCCTTGTCTCAAGGAATTCATAGCTATACATAGTGTTTACAGAGACTGACCCAAGACAAGCAACAAGGGAGGCTCCGAAGAGAAGATAGATTGGCTGCTCAGACAGACTTGAAGGGTAACAACTCAACCAGTATGGAGTTCAAGACCTGGAATTAACTGTGCAAGGAAAACGAAAACCTACCCCATTTCCCCACTCAAGTGGAACCTCATATAAATGTAACAAGGGAAAAATGCAAAAACATGGTAAAGAGGTTACAGTCAGAGGCCCCAACACACTAAAGTGTCAAAGATGAACGGAAGAATAATAGTTAAGATGAGAAGTATGATTAATTGACTAAGAGTCAAAGGATGGGGACCAAGGACATGGCCATTGGATGTCCTACAGAAAAGAAGAATATGGATTACCTGCCAGGAAGCAATTGAGTTAGAGGTTACATGAGATTACATAAAAATCAACACTTACATGCACATATGGAAGTAACATTCATCAGGTGTCAGGCAGGTGGAAAAGGGGAGGAGGGGATGGGTGTATTCACACCTGATAGGTGCAGTGCGCACTGTCTGGGGGATGGACACACTTGAAGCTCTGACTCGGGTGGGGCAAAGGCAATATATGTAACCTAAACATTTTTTTCCTGGTAATAAGCTGAAATAAAAAAAAATTAAAAATCTTTGAGATTTGTAATAAACAGCTTAATTTCTGTATCCTTGCTGTATAATTATTGATGATGATAATAATAATGACAATAATGATGGTGATTTATATAGGAAGATAAGTGTAGTACTGTTTGTTCATTCTTAGAGCCCATTACCTAGCTATCTTCTAATCATTTTGTTTATGTTGTCACTTGACAGTACAGTAACTGAAGGAGATATGGAATTGTTGTCACTTGACAGTACAGTAACTGAAGGAGATATGGAATACCCACTTTAAAGAACACACCCTGAAAATTACAAAATTTTTCCTTTTTTTTTGTATTTTCCTTTAAAAGTGATTCTCCAAATACTTCTGTAATACCATATAAGCAATGAGAATTAGAGCTGTATTCTAGACCCTTATTAGTCCTGTTTCACTTGCAGGAATCGTATCCGTAGCTGAGGAATGGGTTGGATATTTTCACAAACTTTTAGAACATGTATAGGAAAACTTGGGGTTTAAGGCTCTTCAACAACTTAAGTGTAAGAGAAGAGTCAAAGGAAGTCACAATTACATAAAACTCTGGTAGGTTTGGAATAATTGACCCATCTCATGCCTTTTGTATAATTTACACATTGGTATAATATAACAATTTATTCATTAACTTATTCAACTGTCCGCTAAATTGTCATCACTACGGGCAAGCAGTCCTCAGGGCTTTGAGGGAAAAGCTACTTTATTGAGCTTATATTATGGAGAGAAAGAACAACATTAACACATGTCTAATGTAGTGACAAGTTCTATGAAGATAAAGTAAGGGAAAGGTCTACACAGAATGGTGAGGGTAATTTAAGGTGACTATTTTAGACTGGCTGACAATCTAAGAGGACAGCCCCTTAGAGAAGGTGGCATTTAATTGGATATCTATCTGATTGAATGGAGGGAGGGGAACAATACAAAGTTATGTGGAGAAGGATGTGACCAAAGCAGATGAAATAGTGAGTACAAAGGCTCTGATACAGACATGAGCTTAATATTTCCAGAAACAGAAATACAGCCTGTATGGCTAGAGCCAAATACAAGAGCAGGAGGATTTCAAGGGACACAGTCAGAACGGTAGGTAGAAAATATATAGTAGGCCATGTAGGAGATTTTAATTTTATTCCGAGTATGATCAGAAGGCAATGGAGGCTTTAGAGCAGGTAAGGGACACTATCGGATTTATATTTAAGAGTTTCACCCTGGCTGCTGAACAGAGAATACACTGTAGCGTGGGAAGAGTAGAACCAAGGAAACAGATTAGGTTACTGAATCCTTCAGGCAAGAGGCTACGGAGGATTTGACCAGGAAGCAGATTTGAAAGTGGTGGGATGATATTCACTTCTGTACGTTGTCTGAAGCGTGCAGCCACGTGATTTTCTGATTGATTAGATGTTGATGTGAAGGAAAGAGAATAGTCACTTAGATTTTTGGCTTAAGCAATGAAATAAAATCAGTGCCAATATTTAGCCGCTCCCCTGAAAGACATGGTTTTCTTTTAAACCACATTGAGTGATAATCCTCCCTGAAAATAAAAAGCATGCTGTTATTGTGAAATAATGGGATTTATATGCCTAAATTTCTACATTGCACACAAGGGTGATAATCTATACATTAGAAAAAAATGAATTAAGTTTATCAATATGGAGTTTCACTTTTTATTCACTTTTGAGTTTGTGTTATGCCTGAAGTCAGACCCTATTTTAGATTCCATAGTGCAAGAGTTCATGATAGTATTTTAAGATCTTAAAAAAATAAAAAAGAACTTCCAAAATCTATTATCTTTTTATACTGCCTAATAATTATGACTATGACTCATTCAAATCAACCTTTCAAGTATCTTGTCATAAAATAAAGGACAAGTCACAGAGTACATTAAGAAGAAGTTAGTAAAAGAGAATAAATACATTATCCTGCAGCTTTCATTTGACTTGAGTTTAAAACCCTCCAAACTTATCATTAAAGTTAATTTCTGATAACATGTCCTAAAACTGCTCTTTCAAATTAATTTTCATCTTATAGTTCATATTAAATTCTAAAAATCCTTTATAATGTGTATAAATGGTTAAGGGTCTACAGTAATTCCATCATACGTTTTCATTCAAAAATCAGAGAGGAGGGATGGGGTAATTTACATATGCCCATATAATTATCCTGGCACAGAGATTCAGAAAAGACAGATTCCAACATAGTGTATAATAACACAGAAACTGAAAGGGATGACATACCGTGTAGCTTTAATAATCATTTCATCATCAATTAGTGTCATAAATAAATTACCTTCTTAAGTGAGAAATTATAGACAGCCATACATAGCTGACCAAATCTGGCAGTAGGTGTCTTCTAAAAATAAAGTAAAAATACTGTATTTAATTAGCTTCAATTTTAGGAAATGTTATGAAAATAGAATTAACAAAAAGAAGATGGTTGAGTATAAAAACATCCATCTGGCATGTAAAATGCCACACCCACCAAGGCACCTGGTGTTAGCCCCGGGGAAATACTTTAAGCACTCATAAATTACATTCTGAAGTCTTTCCAGAGAGCTTAATTTTCAAACTAAACTTGTTTGCCTGAAATAGTTGGACAGAAGTATGGAAGACTGGAAGTTAGAGAGCACCTTTATCAGGCTCAGGCTGTATCTTGACGCTCCACCCTGATTACAAATCATTTTTTTAAAAAATCTTTCTAAAATGAGAATAATCACAAGAAGTAGCTACACCTTTATTGTAAGGCATCCATGAGAAAATAGATATCAGATACTCAGAATGTCCTAATTATAATGAATTTATGCCAAATTCATAAGCATGCACAGTTTTGAATACCCAGCACAATTAAGGGCTGAGAACCCTCCATAGTCTTCCTGGTGCAGTTCGTGCAGGCCTGTCTTCCAGGGAATATTCTGAAGTCACTCTAGGAAATAACGCTATCTACTTTCTGGGGACTAGCTCTTACTATGCAGTGCCATGTTATCTACCTGCAAAAAAGGCTCCTGATGGTTACATCACATGGCCTTCCTTGGGTGCTTTTCCCTCCTATGATGCCTCTGCAAGTGATCCTTGTTACCCTACTCTTCAAAAGCAAGAGAACAGGTCCTCTCCAGTGTGGCGGTAGAAGAAAAAAAAAAAAAAAGCACTGATCTAGAAAACAGAAGTGGTTTTTCCACTTACCAAAGGATCCTAAAGCAGCTCCCTTTATTACTATGAACTTATTGTTCATATCACACACTGTTCTGTAGAAATGACCCCAAAACATTCCTGGAGCCCTAAGATCTTGTCATTCTGAGGTATCCCATTTCATTTTTGATTTTCTTGTTGTACAGCGTTCTTCATACATACGTAGTCAATAACAGGAAAATGGCTTATTTTGTTTGGTATATCACTTAAGGGGCTATTGTGCAACTATCAAAATGATAAGTACAAATCCACATACAAATCTCAGAATATAATGTTAAATAAGATTTTCAATGGCATAATACAAACATTTTAAAAAATAGACCTGTCCATAGACAAGATCATGAGAGATTATGCAGATACAAAGATGCATGTTACTTAGAGTGAAGAATTATGGATTCGAATCCCCCACATTTTAAATAATATTTCTATGTTTTTAAATAGCATATTTAGGAGTACAAGGAAATAGACACATCTTTATATTGTGCCAAAATAACTACCCTGAAACTTTCAATACCCTCGCCTTTTCTTCCCTCCCCTCAGAGAGAATCTCTTCTCTCTCTGGTTACTTTTCCAGTAATATGAAGGTAAACTTCATACTAGTCTATGCTTTATTCTTCAAAGATAAAAACTCTGAGTTTCTTTGGTTATTTCTCCCAGGACATTGTTTTTAAACCTGGGCCACTGTGTTTCCTTTGATATCCTTTTAACATCTAGCACTTAAAAGTGAACACAGTATTCCTGCGGTGGTCTGACAAGTGTGGGGCTGTCATTATCCTAGTTCTAATGAGTATGCAATTTCTATTACCTAGCTGAAGACTAATTAGCATCTGAAGTAGCCACATCACATGGTTGACTAGCACTGGATTTACTGTCATCCTAAAAGCTCTAAGTCTTTAAACATGCATTGCTTTTCTGCTTTTCCCCCTCCCATATTCTGCTTTATTGAAATAATTCTTTTATATGTATTTTGAGAACCATACATGTTTTTCTAACTCAACTTACCAATTTGAGTCAATAATTTGCCTAACTTTATGTCTCTTAGAAATACAACTCAAATGGAAAGCAAAATGTTTTTAGGCCACTAAAACAGAGATTCTCAAACTTTTAGAAACATATTCATCAACTAAATGACATTTTTATAAATACAGATTTTTAAACTCCAATTCAAGAAATCCTTATCAGCCTGACAACATGTGGAGCCCTGAAACTTACATTTGAAGGCATTCCCAAGATGGTTTTGAAGGAGGTGAACTAGAAATCCGCTGCGAAAAACTCTAAAAGAAACTTCCATTTTCTAAGCTGTTAGCAGGCACTAATTATACTAGTTATTTAAATAGTTCTTTAGTTTTCACCAAAGATCCTGCCAAATAGATATTGCAGAAGGGTATTCTAGGTTTTAGGGTGTAGGACAAATCTGGCTCACTTAGTTTTTTCTACTGCATACCTTAGCACAGAGAGATCTGAAAGGATGGATTGCATCAAATAGTAAGGCTTTTTGCTAAATATCTATATGAGTGTAAATGTCTATCAGTACATTCACTTGTACATTTGTCTTACATTTATTTACTGAGTGCTTATTATGCACCAGACACTATGTAAAGCTAGAACATAGGATGACTTCTTCTTATTAATAAACAAACAAATAAAATGAAACAAAACAACCAAGCAAACAAAGCCACAGCTAGTCACCAGCCATTTTCAGACTTTATCCCATGAAGGGCAATGTCCACTCTCATTAATCTTTGGACATGACTACACATTCTGAGCCTACTCCTGCTCTTCCAACCCAATCCTATATGCCATTTCTTTGCTGTCTCTCTCCTTTCTCATTATCTCTTTAATCTAATTCTGCCTTCTTGGGGCTCAAGTTATCATCTTTCAAGGTTCTTCACATATTCGAACAATGATCTGTTCTCCCAGATCCACCATCGTCATCCCCATTCTACAGATGAGGACACTTGGGTGAAGATATGGTAGGTACATTGCTCAAAGTAGCAGACACAGTAAGGGAAGTAAAAGGGTTATAACGTTGCTTTGATTTCCCCATGATGCTTTCAAAACTGCATGGTGCCTGGCACGTTTTCACTTGACAGATGCTCATGTGAAAAATGATGAGTATAGATATGCCCCTGACAGTAGTAGGCAGTTTAGTGCTAGGACTTATTCCAAGTGAGTATGAATGGCTCAGTTCAATGTAAAAGGCATTGCTTCTTGCGGTCCACAGAATGAGAGATAGATAATAATCCAAAGAACTCAGATTAGACAGAAGTAAACAAATGTATCATATCCCTACAGGACATAAACCCTGTCTACTCTCAAGCATACCCGCTCATGCTCAGTAAACTCTAGCCACACTAACTTCCCTTGTATGCTGAGAACATGAACCATGCTCTTTTTCAACTCAATGCTGTCAAGGGTACTTTTGTCTCTGCCTAAAACACTCTGGATTTAGTATATCAGATGGCTCCTTCTTGTCATTCAAGCCCCCAGACAAATGTCACCTTCTAACTGGAATCTTCCTTGAGTACTTTATCTAAATTATACCTCTCCCAAATAGGCTACTATTGATTAACTCTCTGTTATCTTCTTCATAGCACTTCTGAACATCTGAAATAATCTTCTTTCTTTGTTTATTATCTGTCTCCCTCTCTAGAATATTGATTGAACAGAAGTAATTTCTATTTATATGTAAGTATAATTCTATAAAAACAGATTCTTCTATACAATAAGCACTCAAATACAAAGGCAAATGAAATAATGAGTATGAAAGCATTATATGCAAATAACTAAGTGTGTTCAGAGACAGAATAAAGTAAAAAGAAGAACTACTGTATCCATTCTGGGAAGTTGTATGTGTGCTTCATTAACGAAGTTCTTAGGTTTTCATAGGATGAGTTAAGAGTTGCACAGTAAATTTTAAACCCCATATTGTCCATTTACTTAATTTTAGAATAGAAAAACAAAATAAAACATAGCCAAAGATGCACTGCATTTCAAGAATGTTCCTCCAAATAGGTGCCTATAGCATATTTCAATACATTAAAATTTTTCCATTGTTCAAATGAAAACACTTTCTCACATTTATGAAATGTGTCTCTGAAAGTCACTATCAGTCACTGTCATCCCTTCTGACAGATCTTTGTCATTGCTCCCCTGGTTCCAACCACCACGAACAACTAGAAATGATAAGAAAATCTGACTACATTTTCTCTTGAATTTCCCCAAATTCAGTAAAATAAAACTCTTAAACACAAGCCTTTTTCTTCTTTCTTTCCTTTCAATTCCTTTTCATTTTTTTTTCTCTTTCTCTTATTTCCTTTCCCTTTCCTTTCCTTTCTTCTCTTCACTTTCCTTCTCTCTCTCTTTCCCTCCCTTCCTTTATATTGACTTCAGTTTTGGCATATTTTAAAATTTTGAATGTGATGCATTTGCAGAACACAGTACATAAAACCAGCTTGCTCATTCCATAGGTAATTTATTTTTTTCCCACGTTATCCTTGGGAAATACCTTTCTTGTTAACACTCATCTTCCAGTAGTAAAATATACCTTTCTATTTGGGTTTTTCTGCATATGGTCTAGTTGCAACTTTTCCAAATTTAAAAAATTAATTCATTATGCTTTAGAAAATTCTATATAGAGCTCCACTGCTGTTGCTGAATTGATTGCATTAAGTGTCAAGGAAAGAGAATATAAATGTCTACATATATGGCTCCCTGCTGCTTAAATACAGAAGTGAGTGGAAATAATAGATTCTCCATCCCTACAATCTTGCTTTTAAATTTGACTCACTCAATTGAAGTGAGACATTAGGTTATTTATCAACCTCCCTGAGACATAGTTTATGGTTACAGTAGTAAAAATATCTCACAGGATTATTGAGAGAATAAAATTTGATAAATAGACATACATGTCCTTAAAACATTTTTTTGGTTCAGAAAGGATGATATGATTTGAGAGTCACTAAAAGAAACATATACATGTAAAAATATTCCCACACAAATGCACACAAATATACATGCACACAACAAATGTAGTTTGGTTTCAATAAGCATTTGAAAAATCTGCTCATTGGTACTAAATTTTATTGCTTATACTTACATTAGTCTTCTTCTTTTTTCATGATTACCTTATCATGTAACATTCAGGGGTCAGGCGTTTCTATTTTTCAAGGAAAGTTAGTTAGTACTGTAGTATTATTTAATGTTCAGAGTAAAATGTTTCCTTGAGTTCATTGTATGTGGAAACCTATGAGATGATGTTGAGCACCACTGTGAGTAGAGACCAGCATTCTTCTGCAAAGACCTCAGACATATGGAGACCCAGATGTTTTAATTTAGGATCTTTAAGATAGAGAACACCCTTTCAATGATTATGACAGACAAAAGACGAAAATAAAGATTTTATTAATTACTGATCGTGAGGGTTACACAGCAAACATGAAGGCCACGCACATAGAGGACAGGGGGTGCATGGAGAGAAAGAGAGAGAGGAGAGAGACTGATTCTCATGGGGCAATGCCTTTATTGGGCTCCAGAGCGCTAGACAAACAGGTTTCCTGTAGGGAGTTTTAATTGATGGGTTTAAAGCAAGCAGACATGAGTTCCAGGAGGTCACACTGTACTGAGAGGAGGTCATTGTAGCATATTTGCACAGTCCATCCAGAGTGAGCAGGGCCAGTCAAATGGATTGTTTCTAGTTTGTCCTATAGGGAGGTGGTCACAAGGAGGAAGTTGTATAAGACAGATATCTGGTTTGATCATCTTGAGGAACTGGAAGGAGGTGTAGAACTAGAAACTATGTTAAGGGTGACTGAGCATTGCTTCTGGGCCGAGAAAGTTAAATTTATATTTAAAATAGATGTTGGTGAGATGGGGGCAGCTGCTAAACAAAAGCACATCAAGGACTGACTTAATTCAGAAGATGAAAAAAAATATGGTGAGGCAACATAAAGTTATAAGAATTCACTGTAGTGGGTTTCAAGTGGAAAGTTTCAAAATCAAAGAGGAGTTGTTGCTCCTGTTTTCAATAGAGACTAGAATGATCAAAGGAACATACATTTGAATTTTTAAAAAAACTATTGGAATTAAAAATTCTCATTTTTAAAAAATTTTTTTGAGTAAAAAAATCTTCCGGTCTGAAGCCTGAGATGTCAGAGTCATGCAAAGTGAAATCTTTCAGCAGATGAAATTGTTTCAAACAGATGTTTAATAGTAACTGACATAGTTCTCTGAATGTAATGAAAGTGAAGGTCAACAGACAGAATCCTGTGACACTGACATGCTAGGCATAAGGATGTTGTCTTGTGAGCGAAAGATTGGGTGAAAAAGAACATATTGAGACTCCATTTGAGAGTCTGTGGAAGACAGAGATCCACTAAAATGAGAAAAATAAAATAAATAATCTCATTAGGAGAAAAGCTAGCTCTGACTTGGAAGTTTTCACTATTCTCACCAAATCCAAAGAAGGGAGACAAAGACATAGAAGCAGGTAAACATTTAGTCTGATTGGCCAGCAGGCTCACTTGAAATCACATTGTAAAATAACAAATAACTTTGGGGCTTGGGTTTCCTCATCTAGGAAGTTGACTTGTTACCTTGGCCATTTTCACAGCTCCCCCACTTTCATTGGTTTTTACACCCCATTAGGAATCTAGTGCAGTATTATAGCTTGAGATCTTTTGTTATTTAAATAACATATAATAAATAAGAAGTTGATTTTATTTAACTACCACTAAATGTTTTTATGTAGATGGTTACTTCAACATTTTAAAAATAAATTTCCTTTCTAGCATTCACAAATCATATAAAGGTGCTCAAAATCTCCAACTTTAAGGAAACATAGGTGGAAAGTAACATTAAGTAGCTGTAGAAAAGTCTTCATTGTAAAAGGTGATACTGAGTCTAAAAAAGCCATTTGAAGGAGTTGTCATCATACAGACTGCAAGCATTTTATGAGGAATTGATGTGGCCTTTTGGATCTTTGTCATCTCACACACACACACACACACACACACATATATATGGAGAGAGATATGCATTTATACATCTCTATATAGATACATATATACACACACTATATATATGTATATAGAGATATATACACACATATATATATCTTTTTGTAAAACTGTAAACATTTTATTTTTTAATAAATTATAATCATATGCAATGCATTAAATTATGTGGTACACAGTGATATTACAATATACGTATACAAGTGTGGAATAACTGAATCAAGCTAATTAACATATACATCACCTTAAATACTTATAATTTATTCCTCTTCTCTCATTGCAATTGTGTACCCTTTGAGTAACATCTCCCCTTCCCCCCACCTCCCAGCTTCTGGTAGTGACCATTCTACTCTCTGCTTCTATGAGTTTAATTGTTTTAGATTCCACATATGAGTGAGATCAGGCAACATTTATCTTTCTCTGCCTAGCTTATTTCAGTTAGCAAAATATGCCCCAGGTTCATCCACATTGTTGCAAATGACAGAAATTCCTGATATTCTTGAATCAACTTTCATTCGTTCAAATATGTTGTTGTAATCCATGCCCCCATAAGGTTTATAATCCAGAAGAGAATACAAATTGTAAACAGAAATTTGAGAAATTATCTAATTTCAACTTTGAAAATTATAAAAAAGTACAACTGATGTTATAAAATAACCCAGACACAAAATCTTGTTCAACCTAGGAAGGGACTGTAAGGTGACCTCTGACGTATACATAGGTGTTGCTCAAGAACTTTATGTGTAAGGATGGATAGAGGAAAATAAGTTGATCATAAGGCACAGCATATTTAAAAACCTTAAACTGGGAAAAATCAAACTTTCTGTAGCAAGGTAACTAAAACAGAACTTGAGTACCTATTGCACAGAAATAGAAAGGGTAGAAAACAATCTCAAAGGATCTTCTAAGTCATGATAAGAAGTTTGAAATTTATTTGATGTTAGATGGGAAGCCATTAAATAATATTAAAGAGGAGAGTGATATAACCAGAATTGAGTTCAATAAATTCTATTAATGATCAACTGGCAGTCATTTCCACTCTCTGTTTCCATTTCCTCACTTGTAACATGAGAACATATGGTCATTTTTAATAGTTGTGTTTTTATAGTCTATTATGCTATAGATTCTTTTCTGGCCACACACAATAAATCAACCTATCAGGGCACTGGGCATTTTATGAGTCACAGAAAAAAATGTGACATTTAAATTTCATTCAGACCTGGCCATTCGCATGACATAGTAGAGAAAGCACAGAGTAGGATACTGGCTTCCCACTCCTCGATGTGGGTGCTTGCAAATTTACTCAACTTGCATTTGCCCTAATTTTTTAATTTATTAAGCAGAAGGATAGTAATATCTGACTGGTAAGTTTCTCCATATGAAGTGATCTTTGTTAATGTCTTAGCCCATAACCTTCTCTAAGACATTTGAAAACTGTGATTAAAAATGTGATTCAGTCTCAATTGAAACTTTTTTCCTCTCTCATTCAGCCTCTTGCAAATGTCTACCATTTATTTTTTGTCAAACTAAAACCAGTAATGAACATTTTAAGAATGAAAATGGAGTTACATACATCTGTTACAGTATTCTCAAGCTTTTCCTGTAAGTAGGAGGGAATCTGGTACCATTTATAAGCTAATGAAGCAAAACATAGGGGAGTTCCACCTATTTATTTAGATTTAAAAAATGAAAAAAAAAAAAAAACACAACTCATAAGGGAGATGCTATTAATAGTAATTGCCTAACTTAACTGGGTCATCCCTTGGACTGTGTCAAGGTACTATTTTCTACTTTACCAGGGCTTGCATGGAGTCTGAGGATATCTCTGAATTTCTTTGAGGTTTTACATAGGTTCTCTCTGATTTGTGCTACTATGAAACCCATGGGGCCATATATGTGTCCTGTTGACATGCTGGAATAAAAGCCTAGACTCAGGGTAAGCACCAGCCCTTTTAACTCCTGCTCAAATAGGTTTACAATGGCTATCTTTGGTCTTTTACCACTGCTGCTTGTTTTCACAAAAAAATCAGAGGCTAAGACAGATTTCTTCCACACCCTATGTGATGTTATTATTTTCCTCTAGATTTTCCTGGTGATAGTTTGTCTTCTGTTTACTAACTTACAACACCAATTGTTTACCTGCTTAAAGATGTACCTTACTTTTCAAGGTAAAGAGTAAAACACCAGACACAGACACAGACACAGACACATCACTTGCCCCATCCACACCCAACAATGTAGATGAACCTGGGGCATATTTTGCTAACTGAAATAAGCTAGGCAGAGAAAGATAAATGTTGCCTGATCTCACTCATATGTGGAATCTAAAACAATTAAACTCATAGAAGCAGAGTGTAGAATGGTTACGACCAGAAGGGTCAATGCAAGGGACACTTCAGGACCGTAACATTAAACTATGTTTTAGCTATATTTTTTGTGTGTAGGGGAGTGATAGTAATAAAGCTTATGATAAATTCATAAATATTTAAATAATTCATTTTCTCATCAAACATCCTCAAAGACAAAGAACATTGAAAGCTAACTTCTGTACCATGGCATATTTACAAAATGTACTAATTATTCATAAACATCACTGAGACATGATGTTTTCAACTGTGAGAAGGTCAGCCTTCTATTTCTATACATCCCCTTGTTTCTATATACAACCCCTAGAAAAACTTAAAAATTATTTGCAAGAATTGATCCCTCCATATATTATTTTTAAGAGAAAGTGAGATAAAGTGGGTTATGGGTTAAGAGTGGAAAAACATAGATGTGAGAGCTAAATGTGCTGTGTGCCCTTGGGAAAGTCTCTTGCCTACTCTAGGCATCATTTTGGTGTCATCAGTAAATGTGGAGAATTCAGTAAATGTTCTCAAAGATCCCTTATCTATTTGAATATTTACTTTCCTTCTATTTATAAAAGCCTCAACAAAGATACAACCAGAGAAAAAAACATAAGAAACTTAATTTAGATGAATATTCTTATGAATTCAATTTGCAGTTTGTTCTAGACCAGTTTTCATTTCAAATCATTAAGCTTTAACTCCCATGATGTTTTAGAGAAAATTATGAAGGTTGTAGCAGTAGACAATGTCAAGAATAGGGAGGTTACCACAATTTCATCATGTTTTTGATCAAGCTCTATTGAGATTTTGGAAGAAAAAAATCCAACCCACAAAATATATAGAATAAAACATAAACCTCATCCTACAATATTATATATTTTATGTGCTAGTATAAAACATATCCAATAAAAATAAAAGATCAAACGGAATAACTATCATGGAATAAATTCACTTGGGCATCAATGTGCTTTTGTGTGAACTACTACAATATTGTCTGAATGTGCTGGCTCTTTATATATATATATACACACACACATACACACACATATATACACACATACACACACACACACCCCATACACACACAAATGCTCACACACACACACACAGTCACAGAGAGAGAGATATTAATTTTTTTAAGCCACCTAAATTCAAACTATTCCTCCAGTTAAAACTGAAATCTTGGGCTGGAAATGCACAGTATAAATGCAATTTCAACAACAACATGAAATAAAAATTTTAAATAAAGATATCGCTCCAGTGTGGATGCATATTCTGGCATTGTTCATTAAGTGGAGGTAATCATTCTCTTTTTTCTTTAGGCTTTCACCCTCAAATCTTTTTATTGTCAGCGTATCATTGGGCATTTCAATGTATTTGTTTCTCTGCCAGCTCCCTATAATGCCCACGTTGCATGCTGGGTTCAATTCTAATGTAGTTTTAGTGTTTTTGTTGCTACACCTTGCACAATTCCTGGCACATATTGGTTATGCCCTAATGCCTGTTGAACAAATTAATTACACTGAATTACAAACTAAAGGTAAATTTATTTTAGAGAACATTGCTAATACAATTTAGTATCACCAAACCTGGGTACATGCTAGAATCATCTAGAAAAAAATGTTAGAAATATAGATTCCTGAGCCCTCTCAGGCATTGATTTATGAAGTTGGAACCCAGGAATCTGTAACTTATATAAACACTCTGGTGATTTTTATTCAGCTCTCTTGGCTGCAGACACATTCATCAGATGTCTGGCAGGTGGGAGAGGGGTGGCAGGATGGGTAAATTCACAACCAAAGTTCTTGTACCCCTGTAATATTCTGAAATCAAAAAAATAAATTAAAAAGAAAACAAAAGAAAAAGAATGGGCGAAGTGATATAGACCATTGGCTTTGGGGGAAAAAAGCAGGGCTTGAATTCTGAGGCACAGCCATTTCTTATCTCTTTGAAATACGTACTTATCTTCAGTAAAGCCCAGTTTAGTTTCATGTTTAGCACTGAGAATAATACTATCTACTTCCCATGTCTATTATAAGAACTCTATGGTAAGACATAGAACATCTATCACATAACAGAGTTTCAAACAATTGTAGCAGTTTTTATATTTAACCCTGTATCTTTTTTTTCTTTATTGAAGTATACTTTACATATCATGCCTTTACTCCATTTTAAGTGTACAATTAAATTATTTTTAGTGAATTTACCAAGATGTACAGTTAATCAGTTTTAAAGGAATTTCTTTCCCCTAATTGAGACCCCTAATTCCGCTCTCCAACTACTTTTCAAGCATGTCCCACCCCTCCACAGTGCCCGAGGTAAACCCACGTCTTAACCCTATATCTTAACCATCCCCAATGCTTATCTCAAGGAGGAGCTCTTTGGCATTCCTCTATTTTGTTCTTTGTCAAAGTCATGTGATGAGATCACCTCATTGGAATTTTAAATGAAAGGGACAAGGCAATAATATGTTTTTTCCTTCTTTTCCTATAGCTCAATAAATATTTAAGTAGGATTTTTCTATCTTTTTTGGAGAGCCTCTGCTCAGGAAAGCTACATGGTAACTGGGAATAGATTTAATAATAATAAAAAAAAATCCATAAAACATTTACTCAGGACTGGTTTTGGCCCAGGCACTTGCGTGGAAGAGCAGGGGACGCTCTAAAGGATCAGGTACTAGACACTAGGTACCAGATATTACGTACTAGATACTGGGAAAGCAAATGAGCAAACATTTTTGTCTTGACGGGTTTCTGGTCATAACTTGTAACAGGATTATGTAAGTCTGTACCATTAAGTATTGCAGAATTGGGAATGTAACTACTTGAAAATTAAAAGTACATTATTTCATTCATTAAAAAAATATCTACTCAATGCAATCAAGATAATATGCATTGGACCAAGTAATAAAAACACAAGGTATATAGGGGTTCATTCTTAGTTTCTACTACCTCAATAGTCTGGGGTAAGGCCATCATATAAAAGATGTGTAAAATTGTTTTATTTTTAAATATTTTTAGAAGATAAATGAACATGGGAGCTGACTAAAGAGTACCACATATAGCCCAGTGGTCAAGGAAGTCACGCCTGACCTAAGACTCCTGAGACAAGTAGAAGCTAGCCAGTGGGAAAGGGATACATGAGAATATTGTAGATTTTCCTTCCTTTAAATTATTGGAAATGAATGCCAATGATCCCACCCTGAACTTATTGTTTCTTGAAGGAACAAAGCCATGTGACTCAAGCATGCCATGGAAAGGCTCTGATTCCCAATTTGTTAGATGGAATGCTGTAACAATTCTCACAGTGCTTTTGTGGGGATGACATGAAATAAATAAATCATGGAAGAAATTACATATCAGTATCTCCATGTTTCACAAGTTAACTAGCATAAGTTTTCGTTATATAAAAGCATTCCTGTCAAAAAAATGAGCAGTAGTAGGGTGTGGTCATAATTATTTCTTATGATAACTAGTTTATTCAGTCTCATTGAAAAGTGATAATAATTTACTGAGAAGAAATGTGGATCTATCTATCATTCCTTGTCTCTTGCAGCACATAAACCAAAGTGAATTGGGATTCCTAAAATATAAATTGATTAAATGAAAGTAATGATCCCCTAAAAATAAACAGAAGGCATGTTTTTCCTTTGGTGACCCATTACCATTCAGCCCAGAGCAAGAATGTAGTTCTCTTAATGTTAAATAAGAATATAGATTCTCATGAGATATTGATGCACATGTTGAAGAAAACGGTTGAGTACATTATTTAATAAAACAAATACAGTGGTATCACAACGTTATAGGGAGTGTTCTGGGGGAAGAAAGAAAAGGGAGACTCAAGGAAAATCATGAGCTTTGAATCTGTATTTAATGCCCATTTCTGTGTGTGTGTGTGTGTGTGTGTCTGTGTGTGTGTGTGTGTGTGTGTAGTGTTTGTGTGTGTGTGAGACGTGGCCTCTACCACCAAAGATTCTAACCAAGGGGATGTAAAGTGGAAACAAAACATTCATTATCTATGCTGTGAGGTCTACAAAAGAGTCATTTCCAACGAACAGTACAGGCAGTGCACTGTCTCTTCTTCCTTTTAGGAAGTCACAGAAGGCTTTACGAGGAGGTTTGATATTGAAGTCAATATGGGATTGAGGGGAAATGGAATTCCAGGAAGTAGAAAAAGTGTATGCCAAGTCAAAAGAATATACTCAGGAAATTGGGAAGGATTCATTATGACTGAAGTATAGGATGGGCACAGCATAGACTAGAGAGGAAAGGAGATGCACAAGCTCACAACAGAGGCTTAGGAATGACACCATGGGGAGCCATTCAAGGTGTTCACACACTTGCCTGCTTAATTTCTTACTGTTCTTTACAGGTGCATGGATAAATGATGTATGGTTATCAAATGCATTTACATACAATGTCCAATTTAATTCTCATATCACAATGTACTAGCGATAGCTAAGAATTTTCAGATTAGGGATGCCCAGAGATATAAAGTCACATGGAAAAACTCACTCAAATAGAATAAAGCTGAGAATAATATTTGAGTGCAATAATACACAGATTTATTATGAGTGAGGATTGTCTTAGATTCAAGTAAAAGTAAAAACAAGTCAAGTTAGATGTATCGAAAAGCATAAACAAAAAAAAAAGGTTTGAAAATATCTAAGAAAGGGTCAAGCCAAAACGTTGGACATCCAAAACAGCTGGAATAAAGATCTTGAATGTCACTAGATCAATTCCTGTCTCTGCTCCGTTTCTCCCTTCAGGTCACACGTTTTCCTCTACAGATATTTTTTCATATGTTGGGAAATATGGTCATTGAAATTCTAATTTTTCTATTGTATTCTTTTAACTGTGAGACGGCAACTCATACAAAGCTTTTTCTACTCTCATGTTACAGAAAAAAAAAAAAAGGAAAGAAATTCTTTGGCCAGGGTTCCAATTCTGGAACAACCAAACTAAATGCAACATAGGGTGGTGAAATTATTCTGCATTCTAGTGTGAATGAGAGGAGGAGGAAAAAATCCCAGAGGTACCCACAAAAGAGTCAGTTTTACTTTTTAAAGCTATAATATGTTAAATGAAAAGTGGAGTGATGCCCTTTTTAATTCCATGTCATAACCCTGAACTACAATAGTGAACTATGAGTATTTCTGTTCCCAAGCTAAGCTTCAATTACCTTCTCCAGTCTATGAGACATCTAGTCATCATTTCTCTCTCTTGGAAAGTTCTAAGATTAGTGTGATATGATAGGTACAGTTTTATCAGCCATCCAAAAGACTTTGGTTCCATATATGGCTTTGTCACTAATTTGGCAGTTTTGCCATCTACACATCATTTAACCTGTCTGAGCCTACAGTTTCCATGCCTGTAAAATAGTTAAAATAACGCCACCTTGCAAGGAAGTCAGGATAATTAGAACTAGCAAGGTAGTTGACACAAATTAGTTTACCTGTAAAATGAAGTAATAATACCAACAAACCAAAAATAAAAATTGGTTCAATTAAATATGAGGTCCATAAATGCACCTACCATGTCTACCTTAGTTATCACTGTATTCTAGTGCCTGACATATAATAGAGGCTCAAGAAATATTTATTAGGAAAACAAATATTTAAGTAACTGAATAATTAATTAAATAAATGACTTGGATAATTTATATAAAAAATTATTACATTTTAAAACACACAAAAATCAGAACAAACATTTCTCTATGGATGGCAAATCAATTAAAATAAGAAAAATAGCACAGTACTGTTGCAAAAACAGAGACATAGACCAATGGATCAGAACAGAGAACCCAGACATAGAGCCATACTCATATAGCCATCTAATCTTTGACAAAGAATATAAAAACATACACTGGGGAAAAGAATCCTTATTCAATAAATGGAGCTGGAAAAAT